>DWHO01000143.1:0-25666 GCA_018247575.1 Eurytides lysithous rurik | reverse complement strand
ATGTTGCAAATGTCCATGGGCGGCGGTAATCGCTTACCATCAGGTGAACCGCTTGCTCGTTTGTCAGCCTATTACATAAAAAAAATTCTAGTAAATTGGTGTTAAAAACTAACTCATCTTTTTCAGCAGCTTGAATTTTATTTTATAGAAAAAACCGCTTTCATATTTAACCAATTTTAACGCTATCCCCACTAAATTTATTATAATTAAAAAGGCAGGAGATAGCTGGTTTAAATCTATTCCTTTGACATAAACGGAATAAACGGAACTTGTTGTCATGCAGATTTTACTTGACGTATGACACCTCAACGGCCAGATATTTATTGGCACAGAACCTGTGCGCTCTTTGTAACAGACTCACGGTAATTAACTAGGATCGATGGTGGTGTGATTGATAATTTAAATATCTATTTGCAGGGATTTTTTTTATGAAGACAAAGGAAATTTCGAAAGTGTCGAAAAATTGCGATAAAACTATAAAAAAGAAGAAATTGAAAGAATTTTTAAAAAAAAAAATCGATTTTGATCGATTCAACCTTTACAAAAATTTATGGACTTTTTTCTAACAGGTCAAAATTATCCAAATAGAAAATCTAATCTATCTTTTTTGTACAGTTACCGCGTCGCCGCATACCAGATTTTAACAACTATTTGAGACTTGTCTGTCACCGTTAAATAAGTGTTTCTGTACGTATGTAATTCGAAATTCAACGCGTTGTTTCGTTAATGTTGTTACCTCACTCAAGTAGAATTCTCTCGCGTTCAACACTCGTAAATGATGTACTATTTTTCAACATTTTTTAATGTCGTTATTTTTTCAGATTATTAATTTATCATGAAGCGTATGACAGGTTTTTTCTTCTATTGATAGCACTAAAAAACCCGCAAAGTGAACCTTTTATTCATGTGATTCTGAATTCCGACGATCCAGCAACGTATGCCGCAATTGTAAGTAATTCCTACTAAATCTGATCAAGCAGTTAATTTACTTTTAACGGTTTCAAACGCCTGGACCAGCGAACAAAAGTAAACCCACTGCACGACCGACGCCTGTTTCACAGTAACGCACATGCAGCTAGACTGCACGATTACTTCTATGAATAGCTGAAATTTCTAGAATGCAGGCACATTATATATGTAATAAATATCGTTCGTCACAATAAGCTCACAGCCCATCGTAGCGGAACTGTTAACCGCTCGTTATTCTAAAGCTTATAAACAAACGAGAGGTGATCAATAAATAATGATAATCGAGTATTTCTAGAACGCTCAAGAACCAAACCCAAATTATTATTTTTTTGCTTGCTTATATATCCATTAGTTCAGCTTCAAAAAAAGTATAAATAGGACACCGTTACCGAGAGAGAGAGATACATTCATTTGAATACGAACTGTTGAAAAGAAAACATCAAAATGGAGAAAAATTAAATAAGAGCTGTCATCAAGTACCTCTACCTGACAAAAATATCTACCAAAGATACACACAGCGACTTAGAGAAAACATTGGGGGAGTCTACTCCTCCATATTCCACAGTCACACGTTAGGTAAAGGAATTTAAGCTGGACAGAACCTCCACTGAAGATGCACATTGCGAGTGACGCCCATCCACGTCCCTTACTGGAGAAAACGTAAAAAAAGTGAAAGATATCGTGTTGGCCGATCGAAGGGTGTCTGTAAGGCATGTAGCTGAGGTCACAGGGATCTCATATGGCATCGTTCAAAAATCATTGTCAACGAATTGCTTATGAAAAAGGTCTCTGCGCATTGGGAGAATGTTAACCGACGAGCAAAAAAAGAAACGAGTCGACACTTCGAGGGTGAATCTTAAAAATTGTACCAGACCGATAAGGAAAATTTTTTGTCCATTTTGTGACCATGGACGAGACCTAGATCCACCACTTTGATCCCGAAACCAAACAACAATCGATGACTTGAAAACGAGCCTCCTCACCAACGCCGAAGAAATTCAAAGTGTCAAGTTCAGCGGGAAAGGTTATGGCGTCTGTTTTCTGGGATGCTGAAGGAATTATTATGGTTGAATATTTGGACACGGGGTCCACTATAACAGGCTCTTACTACTCAGACCAAATAAGAAGATTGCGAGGCTATTAAGTCAAAAAGACACGGAAAACTGCGCGCTGGAGTGCTGTTTCACCAAGACAACACCCCGGCTCACAAAGCCGCATTTGCGATGGCTGCCATTCGGGAATGGCTAGATCTAGCTCCCAGTGACTTCTACCTCTTTCCTCGGCTCAAAGAACACCTCCGGGGCAACAAATTTGAGGACGATTATGAAGTGATGGCCGCAGTAGAGGCATTTTTGGAGGGTCAAGACAAAGAATTTTTTTCAAAGGGAATCATGTGTTTAGAAAAAAGATACACTAAATGTATTAACTTGTTAGGAGACTATGTTGAGAAATAAAATACTTTTTTAATTTAATAATTCTGTTTCATATACAATATCATCACTTATTGATCGACCCTAGTATATTGGCCGTGTATTCTTTCGTATATTCTACTGTTTCATAGTTGCTAACGGCTATCAAAAATATGATTGTTACGATTTGCAGCACAGAGTATCTTAAGGAATTGAAACAACCGATTTGAAGAGTTTTGTTTAAAATGTCTTGATCTTGATTTATATATTTGATAAACAAATTATGTGCAATGTTGTCTACCATCACCATCATCCCGCCGTAGGTGCATCCGTTTGAACGGTTGCCCGGCGGCAGCGGCGTAGTACCTTCCGTATCCTGCCTGCTGCCGCAGTGAGAATGGATTGGCGTTTCAAGCGCGAATCCCCGTTTTCACCGACCAGTTTTGAAACTGATCGAGATACCGCCCGAGGTATAGGGGCATCCCCGAGACTCGAATCAGACGGCCGGAGGTGGGAATAATTTGCCAGTTGGGAAAGTAAATGGCTTTTAAATATTCTCAAACGAGCTAAACGAAGGCTTAGTGGAAAGTAATACGCTTTTTCATAGTGCCACAACGTCATTCAGTGTTCGGCTCTGCAGAGCTCTGTGCCCAGTAGTTACGCTGGAAATATAACCATTCAAACCGGAATATATTAATAAAAGATTCCTATAACATGAGAAATATTTTTAATATTAGACTTTGACACATCACTATATCATTATGTAGTAAACATACACTTTCAGGCTAGGGTAGTAAACGAATACGCAATTCATGATATAAAAATGTATTACTTATAAATCAACTAAATCAGAAGAACAAATAAAAGCACTGAAGCAGTTACAAGTTTATTAATTTTTTAATACATACACTGCATTTCGTTTTTCTATATATGGTTGGAAATGGTAGACAATTTGGTGAGCTAAATTTTAAGTAAAATTTTATTAAATAATTCTCGCGGTTTCTGTACATAATAAATTAAACGTTCATAAGGTGTTTATTGCATTTATTATCAATTGTAAATTCAATGTAATTGTTCAATTGAAAATGTAGTAGTCCATCGCATTTCAGGTTCTCTTTCGAATGTAATTTTCAACTAAAATCCGTACATCACTTTGGCTTAGAGGTTTTTTGCATTCTATAATGATTAAAATGATGCTCAGCTATTTTATAAACGATGGTCCCAGGCCTAACCAAATGGCTGTTAAGTGCTCTAAAGTAACATTTCAAAAGTGACTCGTCGCTCTCTTCAGGGTACAAATAGTCTTTTAATTCATAGCATAAATAACTATCTGGACAATCCAATGCTCTCAAGCAGCCTGCATATTCTGACCATAGCATTTTTCGCCATTTCACATTGTGCCTTTGAGCCAGTGGCACCAATACGCACGCCGCAAACCCCGGATCTCCGTAGCTCACAGCTTCAAATTGTTCGAGGAATTGCATGTAAAAATCTTGAAAATTGTTCAAACCTGTGAGCTCTTTGTCGAAATTAAATCGGTGGCTTCTCTTAAAAAGTACTTCCGTACACTTTCGTAACAGTACTTTTATGAAAGGCTCTAGGAAAAGCGAATTATCGCAAAGGTAAACGCACATGATGCGACAAAACCTGTCCGTAATATCGATTTCGCTTATTAGATCCGGAAAACATATTTCGTTAAAAAGTATCCACTCTAAGGTGCAGCCGATGATAAGTTCTTTTTCTTTTGTCACTTGTAAAGCTATTCTTTGAGCGTGTTCACCTAAAACCTCTGGGGTTGTTTTTTCTTCTTTACTTTGATACAAAGATAAGATTGGCAAGTATATCCAATCCCTAGGTAGTATTGGCACCTTCCATATCCTAAGTACAATATTTGGCTCAAAGCTAGTGTAATTGAGTTTGATAATTTTAGTGTAACACGCTCTAATGTCTTCCATGTTTGACAGTACTTTCGAAAATCCGTCCCTCTCAGACAAGGATACGAGGTTAAAAAGTCTTTCTGTTGTAAACCACTGTTTATTGAATATTATCTGTTGGAAAAGAAATTCCAATTCGTACTTTTTATCAGCGCGTAGTATATAACATAGCTTATTAGCTACCGTATATAATAAGTCTCTCTTAGATTCGTCTATATCACATTGTACTGCAATTTTTACAATACTGAACACAAAGTCCGTTTCCATTCTCGTGAACCAATTTTCCGATAAGCTTGGTGTCTTCATCGCTAATTTTTCTAAATATGTTTCAACATGCTCAATATATCTGTTTGATATATGTACTTCGTTAATTATTGTTAAAACCTTAAAAAGTGACGCGAGAAATGGTATTGGGGACATCACATTTAGTATGGGCAGCTCTTTTTGTGTTTTGTCAACAACTATGCTTCCGAGGTTCACAAGATTCTTAGTAACAAAAAAGTTTTTATTCTCTATTCCAGACAATAAATTTGAACTTGGTACCAAATGTTTTATTATTTCTTTTAAACCTTGGGACTGTACAAGTTTCTCAAGCAGAACATTCAAAAACTTTAAAGTCTGTCTTTCTTTAATTGAAATTGTTGCACAGCAGTCTAGTAAAGCACAAATCAGTCGTAAATGCCCACAGGTTATCTTGTCTATATTAGCAGTTTGAGTTAACCATTTCTGAATTCCTTCCTTGAGTAATGGATAGATTTGGAACTTTTGACTTTCTAGGTTGCAATTACACTGGAGAAGTCTATTAACAAACTGCAGCACCACCGCTGCATGTGTTAAAGATATAACAGAAGAGTTATAAAATACATTAGTACCTTGAACATGCTTGTATAAAGTTGTCAATATAATTGGGAAAACAGACAATGCATTTTCGACACCTATTTCATAGTGCAGTAGATTAGAGAAAATACTTAACGCTTCAATTTGTATATGCAATCCGTAAGTGCCATCCACTCCAGAACTAATGTAAGCTGATAATGGTTTCAAAATATCATATTTGGAAACTAACAAATTTCCGATATCAGTATTTTGTAGGGATAAGACTCTTACTAATTTCAAAGCAGCCAATATTGGCTTCCCATTGTACACAATGTTTGCATCAAATGCAAAGTTGAGACCAGCAACTGGAAGAAAATTATTAATAATTGTCATCATCAGATGTTCCATGCTAACTATTTTGTCAGAAGTCTCTATTGAATCTCTTGATAGTCTGGTTAAAATTTGTAAACAGTATTGAACACAATTAAAGCTCGGTTTTATTGTGTCCATTATGTAATAAAGCCTTTGAAGAATGTCTGTTCTTATAAGAGCTGCAATCAAATCAATTTCAGCTAGATGAAAGTCCTTTAACTCATTTTCTTTGGAATCAAGCTCTTCAATCTCTGACTTATCATTTTCAAGGCATGGTTGGTATGTGCCTTCTTGAAACCCTATCAAAGCATCAAGGCTTGCTTCATCAATTCTATTGTAAATGAGGTTTCTCAAACCTTTTAAAGCTGGCTCCAAAATTATTGTTTTATTTTCATCTATTGCTATTCTTATAATAAAGAAAATTTTGGTAATTGGCAGCTCCAAGACATCTTTGTAAGTACCAGCATTGTAATATTCTAAAATACCTGCTAAAGTGTTCAGAGCCATGACTCTTTGCTGAGTCACAGTTGAGCGACATAAATCAAACAATTCTGCAATTGAGTAACCAGGTCTGTATGGCTCCTCTCCATGATGAAAAAGAGTTTTTGTCTCCTCAGTGTAATCCAATGTGTAGGGTAATAGATAACCCCTGAAGTCAAATCTTGCTTCATATGATTCATTAGGTTTAAGTTTCTTACTTTGTTCAATAGCTTTCATCCATTCCATTTTATCTTTTTCAAAAGAGTCAAAATGCAGCCATTTGTTGACATTAGGATTCGACAGTACATCATTTTCCCATAAACTATCATGATTACTCGATTCTTTTTGCTCATCAACTTTTACACGATCTCTATCGCTTGAAGCATTTGTGTCCATTGATTTTTCATCATTTATAACAGTTGCGGTGGACTGTATGCTGCTAGAATTGTTTTGTCTCTTTTTCTTAAGAAATTCAATTAATTGTGGATCTAAAGTTGATAAAAGTTTTTTTTGTTCTTCCAAGATTTCTGTCTGTGACATTTCGCCTAATATTTTAACATTTTCCTTGTGTATAGAATCTGCCTCAGTTGAAGATATGATATTACTTGTCTCAGAAAGGTTTAATGACGGCTTATTCTCATTTTTTGTGTTAGATATGGTAGGTCCATCAACATCCATCTGTTCTTCCACTTTATTGTTTAATTTTTCTAAATGTAAAGCGTGTAAACTTTTAATTCCTGGCAAAATATTTGGATCCCGCTTTATTACCACAGGAAAGCCTTCAGAGGGCATTACATCTTTGTCAAAATCAATATACTTATCTATATTTTTTTCAACAATGTTACCCAAAACTGAAGATTTTATTTGAGGGAAATATACTTTATCATCGTTATCTTCGGGTGATATATATTCATCCTCTGATTCACGATTTTTTTCTAATATATCACCAATAACGGAACTTTTGTTACCTTCGATTCGAGACCGCTTCCCCGAATTGTTGTAATTAGTAGTGAGATCCTTTGAGAGTGCATATTTAGACGGCTTTCGGGTGATTGATTCAATAGCACTGGCCCTTTTTGTAGTTGAATGTTCTGTATGGCGTAAATTAACAACTTGAGCTGACGGCTGTAAGTTTTTATTGCTTTTTTCTCTGAAAAATTCCTCTTGCATTCGCAAAATATCGTCCTCAGTTTCTCCAGGTTTGGGTCTTTGGATCATTTTTATAGATTTATAAATAAATAAATTTTAATGATAAAAAACAAACAAAAACAACACTGTACTGTGTTTGGGATTTACAGTGACAATTGATTATAGGTTATATATTCTTTGTATAGAACTCCACACAGCATATCAATATTAAACAAAATTATACAATATATTTAAATTTCTATATTAAATATTAAAATTTATAAAGATATAAAAAAAATACTTAAATTAGAAAAAGTGTTGTGGGGCCTCCACCACTATATGTGGATTAGGGCGTTAATGGGCTGAAAAGGGCTAACAACATGAATTTGTAGAGCAACAAGTGATTTTGTAGAGCGTTTTCTTAAAGTCAAGAGTTCAAAAGTGAATTCTTTGTATAATCGGATTCTCCCGATTGGCCGTCTCAAAAAATTACATACGTTGTACGTTACAACCATATAACTTCTGGTTAAGTTACCCTAACCGTTACGATTAATACCAAGGTTGAAATCTCCATTTGAGAAGCCATGGAATCAAACAACTTTACTGAGTCCTCTACTAACGTTTCTTAAAAAACAGTATTTTAAAGAAGAACAATTCAATGATCCCTGAAAAGATTTGAATTTCAGCTTAAATTACAATCGATTGAAAATGCTAAACAACGAAGATTTTTTTTGTGTAGTATGCTGTTAGATTGTGTTTGTTACAGCTTTTTTGTAGAGGTCCACGAACAGAAAACTCGTCGACCCAGAATAAGCAATATAACTATAACTGTTGGACAAAGTTTATTCCGCTGCAACTCTGCGGATCCTGTATAAGCAAGATGGACAATATGACTAACTATTGCAATTAATTATCGTCTACAATTCTGAAATTTTATTTAACATTTCAATTAAGGGACTGAGTTACAAGTTTTAAAATTTATAAAGAAAAAATAATTTGATTTCACTAGATATGGATGACGCATTAACACGCGCTATAAATTATATGCACATATCTCCTGCGGTCCCACAAGGGAACGCAAACGGCAATGGCAAACCAGTTCACAGAGTCCGTGAAGACACGCTACCACCACACAATAGCGGTGGTGCAGGTACCATCTGCACAATTTCATGTCACAAAACACATTCACTAGTTAACACGCAACCGTTACAGCGCCGGCAAACGCGAGGCCCCGGATTTGCGGCATACACACGATATCGTTATGTGTCCGGTCGATTATGAATCACTTTTGGTCGTGCTGTAATGCATGTTTAGTTTAGTAGTATTGGAAATTGAAATCTTAAATGCTAGTGCTCGAGCTTATATTCCCGAGGTTAAATTCAATTAGACGACATAAACCTTCTTCCGATTATATTCCCTATTGATTGTGATTCAAGCCGAGGTTCGAACCTCCTTCCGAGGGGCCCTTGAATCGCGTCGCGCCCCCCTCATTTAGTCGTATCTTGCATATCTTGCGTTAACAGGGGTCATGGAGTTCCAGCGGAAAGGACGTCGTCACCGTGTTGTCGACGTGCACCAGCTACATTGTTTCTCCTGAGTCGGCGAGCCGTCCGCTCGCGGGCGTATTCTGTCGAAACTGTAAATACCACCGGGCTAATAGCATACTACTACACACAAAAAAAATCTTTGTTATATTTTTAACACGAAACGTAACCGTTTTCCTGCGTACGAAAACTAGTGTTAGAAACTTGAACGCAGAGGCGGATCTCAATATAAATAAAAAATTTAGGTTCCATAAACTATTTTTTTTTAATCATAATATCTATCTATCGCAGTCAAAACTATTTCTATTAGATGTTATTGATCGTGTGCTGAAACTCAGTTATTTAGCATCAAATGTTATTAGTAAATTAGCATCATATATTCTAAAACTTATTTTAGTGACGACAACTGTTTTGATCAGATTCTGAAACAGTTTTATCGAACTACAAACAATACGCCTTCGGAACGCCCAAAAATGTCTAAACTTGACATTCAAAACTGACATTACTCCCACGTGCATTTATCCATTTTCAAGACATTTATCTTATGTTGTTAACATATGTTTAGTCTAAATTAACATTATAATTAAATAAAAATGCCGAAGGTCAAGCAAAGCTTAGATAAACTGAAACATCCTAATAGCAGAAAAACTATATCACTAGCAAAGAAAATGATGAAAAATGAAAAGAAAAACCACAACAAACTTGGGACACATATTAAAAATAATTTGATTGGTGAAAAAATTTTATGGTTTAAAGAGAGAATACCGTCAGAATGTGCGATTTTGAATAAACAACAGGTGTTAAATTTAATAGAGACTTATTTAGCGCGGTTTGATGAAGAGTTAGAACAAATAGCACTAAAAAACTCGATCGGTCATAGGAAAAGCCGCCAGCACGCAAGCCGTGAAGATATAATAAAAATAACAAAAGACCGTGAGATAGAAGAATTCAGCACATGCGGTTTGGAAGTGCCAGATTTAATGAATGAACAACAAATGGAAGTCTTGAAAAATTGGAATGGTGAACTCCGATTTTTACAGCACTTTAAATTGAAAAGAATATCCAGAAGTCATTTATCATAAGATTAGAGTAAGATAATAAGAATGTGAAACTGGAAAAAAAAATACTATTTTTCTCAAATGTTAATGGCCCTATTTTATATTTAGAAAAAGGTGGATGTTATAAGGCTTGGATGTTGCAGTAGAATAAAATAAATGGCCATGAAATGAAGTAAATAATAAAATACTATAAGTTACTCAAATTATGTAACCAATACCAGCATAACATGTATATATGCATATTTGTTATTTTTTTTAATATTGCAGAAATTTCTAGAAACTGTGATATAATTTCATGGTTGTTTTTTATAAAATACAAAATCCAAAGACAAACTGTTGAAGATGACTGTTTAATTAAATTAATATATACAACATTATAATAATAATACATGAAACACAACATTAGTTCGTCCATTTGGTATAGATTAACTGTTTAATTGAAAAAGAATCATTTTTGTAAATTTATTTCACACTGATATTACATTTGATGTTACATATGAAACAAAATAAAATCAGTCTCCAAATGTACCACAATATACATATAAAACTTGTTGCCATATAATGTTAGTGATGTTAGAAGTAGCCTTCTGCATGCAAAAAGTTTGACTAGATTGATGCAGCAGCAAAAAATTATTATAACTTATTCATCATCTAAACTTTATCACATATTTAGTGTAAATGACAAATTGATGACATCATTCCTTTTGCATTAAGTCGGCTTTCTTCATTTGTATAAAAATTTATATCGGTTGAAAAAAAAAACAACCGAAGACACAAAACATGTTCACTAACAGAAAAAGAATACATAGAATGACTTGCAAAGTACAATATTTAGAAACATTGTATCTTGTAATGACATGTGTTTTGTATCTAAGTAATGATGTTGATTGGAGATTGTAAAAAAATACTTAAAGTTGAATAATTACAAAAAAGAAATTCATGTAACATGCATAGGATATAGTAATTTTATCTCCCTAATATTATAACATTTAAAATCCAATTATAACAATGAGCTTAACTTGTATTATAGTAAAGATGGAAACTTAAACTATATTTCATAATTTCATCAAGAATACACATGGTCCATGATTTGTTCACAAATATATGAAACACAAATGTTTTACTAAACAATTAAAATACGCAGTGATACATTATTATAATTTTAAGTTAAAAAAATGCATACTTCTTAATGAACACTCGGACTAGTTTTATGCAACATAATATACAATTCATTTTAATTATAGTACAATTGTATAATCATTGAATATTTAGTTTTATAATTCCTCAAAGATCAATAGTTAAGGTACACCCCTGTACTACAATTAGAAAAATACAACAATTTCAAAATAAATAAATAAGGAATTCATTTCTTAGATGTTATATTTTGTACCAAAATATATTGACTGTATAACAACTGAGTACTTGATTTAACCCCTCAATACTTTTTTTACATTAAATAATGTAATTTGATTTTTCTACACTTAATTTCTAGTTATTAACTTTATTTACAAAACAACATATTGAAGACCCAATTGAAGTTTCAAGCACTATATGGAGGCAAACTTTTCTATATGTAATTGATAGTTGTTGTGAAACATTTATATTTATTGGCTAACCCTACATTACACTAGGCACTTTAATAGTCCATTAAAATATTTCAATATAATTTGATTTTTAAGTAGATGAAAAGTTCCAATCTTTCTATACAATTTTGTTCATCTGACTTCAAGAAATAACAGTTGTTTAATAACAACAGCTGGTGAATATAAGTTAAAAAGTTTAAATTGCCTTTTTAGTTTGAGATCATTATCATTATACCTATTTATTTAATTCCAATGCTGACATTTATTGTAATTAAGTAAGGGCAGCAACAACTAATTAGAATTAGAGAGCAATTTATACATCCAATCCCAATCATAACAACACTTGAAATTCGTACTCCGTATTTAGTTATGGTTTACCAATTAATTAGGTAAACAGAGGCAGGTGATAGAAATCATAACCCCTCTGACCGCGAGCTGCTAACCAGATGTAAACTACGTGGTATGCACCAGGGACAAAGCATATCATACCAGCAACAAAAAATACTGCACCCTGGAGGCCGTTTTCTGGTTCAGCTACAGCAAATGCACCCATGCCTAGAAGCCCGACTCCTACTATGAGGAGTATGACAGCTGCACAGACAGTTTTCCAGTTCTCACGAACCTTCGGGTGATTCCAACAGTACATTGATTGTGAGGCTTCAACATATTCATGAATCAGTGAATCGGAGTCTCTTGATGTAGTGTCTTCTGTACATTTGTAGGTTTTACTGAGAAAGAGATAGTCTATTTAATATTAATGATTTAAGAAAATTATACTATCCAGTACAGGTACTACCATACAAGCGCAAATGCCCAGCTTGCCCTA
Organism: Eurytides lysithous rurik; assembly: GCA_018247575.1. NCBI lineage: Eukaryota > Metazoa > Arthropoda > Insecta > Lepidoptera > Papilionidae > Eurytides > Eurytides lysithous. Next base: position 13,547 of record DWHO01000143.1, on the reverse strand, counting down.
TTTATTGGATAGTATCAGTGGCGGTACTACCATACAGGCCCAAAAGCTCTCATTGCCTTACTAAGGAGTAAAATTTAGAAATCTTAATTAGCACATAATTTATTTTTAACTGCTGTGGGAAAATATGTGCTAGTTAAGATTTATAAATTTTACTCCTTAGTAAGGCAATGAGAGCTTTTGGGCCTGTATGGTAGTACCCCCAGTGATACTATCCAATAAATTAAATAAGTAGCATACATGCTAAGTGCACTCCATATTATATAATACAATAATTAAGTTCAAAAATAAAACTAGTGTTACAGAAAACAAAATATTTAAGTTATGTAAGCATTGCATTATGCAATGATGATTCACTTGCTTTTTTAAGGTTTCTTAATGTAACACAGTGTTATTAAAACTTATGTATCCACACTTTCAGCTTAGATAGCATTTATTTTTATGTATTGTGTAGTTATTATGTTTTTATTTATCTCTTAGCATTATAAAGTAGGATGTTATAGAATTCTAGACACATTTGAATTTTAGATAAACTAGATGAGCAATTTTTTTATTGGTGCATTTCAGTATGCGGCAGTTCCTTCACTCAGTTTCAGCAGTTGCTTCTTAGCACAAACTTATTTTGCTCTATAACTAATAACAGATATATAATAATTTCATTTTATGACATAAACTATACAATATTGAAAGATGGACTTGTTAAAAATCTTAATATTTAATATGTTAGTAGAAAAGTATAATGATACTAAAGGGTTCATTTGAACATTGATTTTTATTCAAGAAGCCAAGTCATATGCTTGAACTTAGTTAACTCAAAATTGCAGTAATTCAAAATTGCTCAATTCTGCATAGCAATCATCGCCCATATATAGCACTTGTCCCATTTTAAAAAGAATACAATGTGTTTCACATTACTTCTTGGCAATGGTATGCTGTGACTATGTGATAGGTATACCACTACAGAGTTATAAGGCCTGACATTAAAGTACATTTGTTAGTCCAGTTATTTGCTTTTTTAATAGACTATAATTTTTAATGTGGAGTGCTAAGCAGTCTTTAACACATCAATTGAATGGACATACTTTACAGCTTTAACAGACAAGTCAACAGAGCAATGATAACAAAATGATGCTATAAAACAGTTCAAATTCTGCACTAGTTCAAATATGATGAAATTAGGTAGTTTAAAGTACTAATTTACATTACGATATGGTGTGAATTAGGACGCCAGATCGAAAGTAACGGCTAAGCATAAGTTCAAAAACCTTTGCCCCACTACAGTTTCATGACTAATGGAAAGGTCAAGAACACATTGTTAACTCCACGATAAACACAAATTTTAGACATTTTTGAGAATGCATTTTCACATATTATTCATAAAATGGGATTAACAATTTATACCTGGAGAGGTAGTCAGCGCCATTCTTGTATTTGTTCTGTAAAGGAGACCTATCACCCGTTGCGCCGTACACTTTGATGGCTTCATCGGTTTCTTCTTCAAATGCATCGTCGATTGAAAAACGTTTGTCACTATTACCAAATGGTCGAGTCATTGTTAAATTTATTATTTGGTGGGCTTAGGATGTGAAAAAAACATTACATTAAAAATGTAACGTTTGCACAAAGGCAAAACACAGCTGTCAATTTGTCATATCAACATGCGCCATATTGATTACTGATCTATTACGTCGAAAAACATTAAACTGCCGATTTTGTATTTTGCGATTCTTTATAAACCAATGATTCAACCTACTTACTTGGCGAGTGTGGTTCATTTGTGCCAATTAATATAATTAGCAATTTATGTCTTCTGGGTCGATATCTAATTATATGATTGATCGAAAATTAGTTAATTGTGGTTTTTATTTCTCATATGTCATTGAAGTTGCTTAAAAAACTATTATTATATTACAAAGATTACCTAGGGTTGATTAAACATAAAACAGATTTTCGTAAGAGATGTATACCAGCACGACTTTTGAGTTTCTTTAGATATATGAAATCTTTTTGCATATCTGTCAAACTGTCAATGTTGAATTCTTTCATCCACATGTTTTTGTTTACATGATATTTTATTGAAAATGGTGAATAAGGACTGGTCAAAAGTTACACCTGCCTTATCAAAGTCAGTTCTAAGATGCATCGGCAAGCAAGGTTTTAATACTATGACCCCTATACAAGCAGCAGTTATTCCTCTCCTTTTGTCGTGTAAAGATGTAGTGGCTGAAGCAGTGACGGGCTCCGGCAAAACCCTTGCGTTTGTTGTTCCAATGCTCGAAATGTTAATAAAAAAAGAAAAAGAAGCTCCACTGCGTAAGGATTTTGTTTATGCAGTTATTATATCGCCTACAAGGGAACTCGCTATTCAAATTTATAAGGTATTACATATATTTATACTCTTAAGCAATAGGCTCCTTAGGTGTTTTTTTGTTTTTATCAAAATTATCGCAAAAAGTTTATATGTTTCAGGTTTTAGAATTATTTATTGAAGAACCGGAATTAGCTCACATTACCTTAGCATTATTAGTAGGTGGACGAGCAATTGAAATTGATGTGGAAAGCATAAGAAAAGGGGCTCACTTGGTTGTGTGCACACCAGGACGCTTGGAAGATTTATTGTCAGAAAGAAAACAATTGAACTTCGCTGGTAGATTAAAAGAACTGGTTGGTATGATGTTTATATTATACCAATATTGTAGGGGAAAATTATGTGAAACTGCTTTCATGTTGGCTATTAGTTCTCATGTTATTTATGCCTTAATACAAAAAGACCCCTTCAGGGTGCTTTTATTAGTAAAATTGTAATAATTTAAGATTTTTAGTAGAAGATGGGGGCTGAGGTATGTAATAGGTTTTTCTTAAACTACTGTAAATACAGACAAATTTATATATTTTTTTATGGAGCAGGAGGCAAACAAGCAAGCAGATCACCTGATGGTCTTGTTGCTTTACAGGATCACCTGATAGTAAGCGATCACAGCTCAGCATAGCTGATGGATATTTGCTTTGAGTGACTTGCAAATGTGTTGCCAGTCTAAGGTGGGAATTTTTGGAAGGGGGTGGTGTAGGGAGGCAGAAAAGGATTGAAGGGGGTTGGACCACTGGCCACCTCATTCACTGGAAGAAACGCACAAACATTTCCACTTTACACCAATTTTCTGCCAGTGTTGTAGTACTGATCCAGCTCAAGTTGGCCCATCCACCAGCAGCAGGAACTGCTGCGTAGCCTTTTCATCGAAGACATATGCACACTATGTAAACACTGAATCAAGCAGACCTAAATTGTTTAATTAGTTTAAACATTAAGTAGTTTTGTTATGACAACTGAGTCCTTTTGTAAAGAAAGTAATTTTCATTCTTTTAGGAAATTCTAGTCTTGGATGAAGCTGATCGATTACTGGACCTTGGCTTTAGTGCAACACTCACTACTATTCTCCAATATTTGCCCCGACAAAGGCGGACAGGCCTGTTCTCTGCTACTCAAACAAAAGAATTACAAGATTTGGTCCGAGCTGGTCTAAGGAATCCTGTTTTAATTAGTGTTAAAGAGAAGTCCACTATCAGCACTCCGATTGCTTTAGAAAACTACTATGTGAATGTTGAGCCCCAAGATAAATTTTTATTTTTATTAAACTTCATAAGAAACCGTAGAACTCTGAAAGGATTGTTCTTTTTACCAACATGTGCTTGCGTTGATTACTGGGCAGATGTGCTCCCGGTATTTATACCAGAAATGAAGATATTTGCCATACATGGGAAAATGAAACAGAAAAGACACAAGATATTGGAGAATTTCCGTGAGGCTGAGAATACAATTTTATTGAGCACTGTTTTGTTTGCCAGGTGAGTTATTTCTTTATAACATCAAAAAAACAAATAATGATACTTTTACATGCAATGTTATGATTTTAGAAATATAGAAAATAAAAAAATAAATATAATATAAATATCAAAGGACATCTTGCACATCATTGTCTGATCAGAAACTAGACATAGTCATACTATGGAAACCAGTTCTCTGATATTCATACTTATATATTTTAAATCCATATTTATACAGATATCTAACATCCAGACACAGAACAAATACTTTTGCTCATTTCAGAAATATTTTAACTTGGGTGGAAATTGAACTCATGACTTTTGGCTTTACAGTCAGGAAGAACTTTAATGGTGGTAGAGCCACACAGCTGCTCCCGCTTCTGGCTCGGCCGGCTCGAACCGGATAAGTACCACGACCTCACAGAAAATCGACGTAAAGTGGAAGTGATTTTGCTTCCGCGTTTCGTCCGATGAGTGAGGTGGCCGGTGGCCCATCCCCCTCCCGCCCCTTCCTCCCTCTCTTACTCCCGCATCTACCTCTTACTCCATCCCCTCCCGCTCCCTCTATCCGTTTCCCTCCCTCTCACTTTTCACTTCACTTTGTTTGGTGGCAATATTAATATAATTTTAATTCTTAATGTTAAATATTTGCCTTTCTAAAGGTCACAAAGGTTGGCAGTTTACCAAGGTATTATATATATACCTTGTACACCTTTATTATTATGACCTATATATACCTTTATTATTGTTATTAGTTTTGTGGGGGTGAACTTTGGTGGAATGCTCAGTATCCATACTCCCCATGTTTAGGCACTTTATCTCATTAAGACATGTGGTTTATGCTTTACTATTTTTACTTGTTACTTAACATGTTAAAATTTTCTCTGCTAAACTGAGCACAAACAGTTGATAGGGGAAAATTGTACCTTAAAGCGTGCGTTCGTAATATTATAAGCAAGTAACTCTTATTGCATTAATTGTTGCCGTTGCATTGACTTACTATTCGGTTTCTACCTAATTTGCTTGTCATGTGCAGTCATTCATGAGGGTAATCATTTTAAATAACTAGCGTTGAAGTAAACTAAACAATAACTATTAGTATATTTTGTTGCCTTGCTATTGCCCAATTATTATTTTAACATTTGTACCCTATTTTTGATTGATATTATATTATTAATTACTTAGGGGTCTAGATATACCGGAGGTTGAATGGGTCGTCCAGTGGGAGCCTCCGAGTAGTCCTTCAGCCCTAGTACATCGGGTCGGTCGCACAGCCCGCGGTGGAGCTCGTGGTTTCTCTCTCTTACCTCTGTTGCCTTCCGAAGATACATATGTACCTTTCATAAAGACCAACCAGAAAGTGGAACTTAAAGACTGGAGGAAATCCGCCGATGAGATCAAAATTAGTCAGAAACTACGTGATAAGGTAAGTGTTGTCGTTATAACATTTGCCGGATTTGGGCTACATTGTTGTGTTGTGTTGTGATTTGCAAATAAATAAATGTATTATAATATATATTGTATAAATTAATAAATAACATATATAAATTTTGACGGAGGTAGAGCCATGCAGCTGTTCCCGCTGCTGAATGGTCCGGCTCGAACCGGATAAGTACCACGACCCTCACAGAATATCGGCGTAAAGTGGAAGTTATTTTACTTCCGCGTTTCTTCCGGTAAGTGAGTCCTCTCTCCTACTCCTTTCCCCCTATATATCATCCTCCCTCCCCCTCTCACAAATTACCGCTTTAAAAGCTGGCAACGCATATGCAAGTTTTGCAATGTTGCAAATGTACATGGGCAGCGGTGATCGCTTACCATCAGGTGAGCCGCTTGCACATTTGACAGCATACTCCATAATATATATATATAATTCTGTGTTCAGTATTTGTTTATAAAAATTGAGGCGCATATAAGAAAAACCAAGCACACCAATGATATCATTGTAACTTGTGGCACAAATTGGTGTTACCTGGTTAATTAGGGCCATTATGAGTCATGGGAAATTATTAACGATTATAAATGAAAGAAACACAATTACCGTACATCCAAATTGTTGGTTTATTAAATAGAATTTTGCGAACATGAACAAATTACATGTTTTCTCAGTTTAATAGCACCATTTTTAATAACCAGATATCTGATTGCATTTTACACATATACTGACGCAATGAAATATTTTTATATGTATGTGTGAAATTCATTATTAGAAAAACCTAGAAAACAAATTAAATCCTGGCCCAACTAATTTTCTTCTAAGACTGCCTCATATCTTTAATAAATTTTACGACACCTAGTTAATGTTATTATGGTTTTAGGTGTTATCAATTGTTCATGATCTGCAGAAGAAAGACAGAGCCATATTAGATAAAGGTCAAAGGGCATTTGTATCTCATATACAAGCATACTCCAAACACGAATGTAATCTCTTATTACAACTTAAAGAGTTGCCCCTAGGCCATATTGCAACTAGCTATGGCCTCCTTAAATTGCCACTTATGCCGGAAATTAAGGAAGAACATAAAAAGCAATTCCTCGGGCCTAAAGAGCAGATAGATTATAATGCAATACCATATAAGGATAAGCAAAAAGAAGCAAGTAGATTGCAGAAATTGGAGGAATACAGGAAGACCGGCGTTTGGCCTTCAAAGAAGAAAAAGAAGATGGTAATGTTTTGGACTATTGGCTGTTTCATTATATCTCTATTTCAAATACTTTGTGTCTGCTGTTAGAAGAATTAGCGAATGAATGATCAAAATTATAAATTTTCAATCATCATTTTAGTAGGACCAAAAACAGATTCATTCCAAAAATAAATATTCCAATCGTGAGCAGTGAGACAACAGCCTATATAAAATCTTTACCGATTTTATGAACCTTAAATTTTTTTTCTTCGTTTTGTTCGTTCATTCAGCAACAGTTGACAAAAAAATGCCAGGTAACATTTCATTTAAAAAAATATCGTGATATGGGAAAAAATATACAAAGTCAAAATCTTAAAAGGGAAGCAAAGAACGAGACCTATTTATTCTAATTCTCGATAGATGTTATCTTTTAATCTGTCTTTGTTATGTTTTTAATATTTGACCACGACATTTTTCAATATAATTACATCTAGCAGTATCTGCTGACACTGCTATTTAAACGTAGTTCGCTTTTATACATTGAATTATGTACGAAATACGAGTGCTTAATGAATATTTGTATACTTCTAGATTGTTGATAATTAATTGCAGAATTTATTTATATTTTTACTATATCCAGTTTGTCTCGGGAGAAATTTCCCATTTTATCGAATTTTTCTACGATGAAAAGTAACCAAACTTACTCGGATCGCCGATATAAAAAATTACGTGCCATGCCATGCATTTTTATTTTACATGACATTTATCAGTTTTTATGTTATTTTCCACAGGTACAATCTCAACCATGGCAGCAGGCAAAGCAGAACAAAGAGGAGAAGAAGCAGCGTAAGAAGAAACGGAAAGAGTTACAAAAGGCCGAAGGAAAGAAGGGGAAAAAGCGAAGGGCTGTCACCCAAGAGGAGTTGGACGAGTTAGCAGCCGATGTGGCCCTAATAAAGAAATTGAAGAAACGCAAAATAACTAAAGAGCAATTCGACGAGGCGTTTGATGCAGACAAATAAAACCATAGGAACAATTGTTTGTTATTTTTATCGTCTTAAAAAAGCCTCCCTTTTTTTCCATCAATGAGACCTTATATAAGAGTGAGAGATGGGAAATCAAGCTGATAAGGCGTTATCTTGATTTATCACAAGATGATATTGGATTTGGTCGGAACTCGAAATCTTAATTCGTTTAAGTCAAATACGGTGATTATCTAACACATAATGTGTGTAATACATAAAATAAAAAAAAGAAAGAGAACGAAATCAGTACGAATTTTATTCCATTTATGAAAATTAAATTTTTCAATCAATTAAATAAAAAACTGGAAATACTTTAATATTTCATATGGTTTTGTGGCTTTGAATGAATAGTGTTGCTATCGCAATGGGAATTAGAAATCTACTTACTATACATTGTGTGATAGATGTTTTATAAAATCCACCTTAGGTAGTACACGAAAGAAGATGCAAATCAAACATCTCTTTTGTTAAAGAAAACGCTGCTCCTATTGTAAGATAGAAATATCTTGTGTTACAAGGCCGTAATACATACATAAATTTAAAAACAATTATACCTTTAGTTCATACACATAATTGTCCTGAGCGGGAATCGAACCCAACTTATGACGCCGAAGCTGATAGCCTAGCAACTGGTCCAAAAGGTCATCGAAGAGAAAATAGTTTAAAATTTTCGAAACCTTGCAGCATGCAATTGGAAAATTTGCTAGATTCCAATGAAAAAGGAACTACGGCTCTGAAAATATTGAGACAACATTAGAAGCACAGGTAATAAAAATATTATGTCCCAAAACTCTCTGGATTAGTGGAAAATCAACGGACATAACAAAAATCTTTCAACAAGCACGGATTCCAATTAAATTGTTTATTAATAAAAAAAAAAACTACATCTGAATTAGCGTCAAAATTCGCTCATGTGTGAAAAAATCCTACATAAACAGCAAACCCAGCATATATAGTTTATGGTTTCTTTGATTTGCTTCCTTTGGTTTACCTGGCTACATACACTCAACAAATCCCAAGTGACACCATAACATATTGATGACTCGTTTGGCTCGGTCCCTAAGGTATTTGCGTCGTCGCGCATCTGGGCGTTCGTCCGTATGAAATTAATGTATGTATAGTACAAAGTCTTTATAACATAAGACAACTCTGACCTTCTTATCTTAAAATAGGGGTAAAAAGAAAACTAAGAATAATGGCATCGAAACGAAATTTCTTTAGTCTAGTATCTATATTTAATACGTGAAGAGGAAACTTACAGCCTATTGCGCTCGCGAAGGAAAGTAATTTGGCAGAGTTATAGTTTTGTGGACATTATTTCTTATGTTATTCATAAAATATATATTAAATTGTATAAGCTAATTCGTCCATTGTATACGTTTATACTACTGATGTCAAGCAATTTGTTTGTCACACCATAAATGTAATAGTCATAAAACTAGGAGGCGATCACTAGTAATTATTATTAGGCGATCTGGATATAAACAATAAAATGTGGCATAAACACTTAGTAGAACCAATAACTTATTTAAATCCAACCCGCGTTGTTGTTAGCAACCAAATTAAAACATTGTTTTCTATAGTACTTCGGATCAGTCGTTGTATTTTTATTTCCACATATATTAATACAGTATATGTAGTTTCAGCGATTTAAACTTATGTTTACTTCCGATTAGTTGTAGTAATTCCGATGACGCTGGAGAAAAGTCAAGAGAGTGACAGTCGCTTCAAAGAGGGTCAAATTGGAAATAATACCAGCAATGAAAATAGTAAAATAGACATTTATTTCTGTATCAACTTTCGTAATGCAACATTCGATCTGAGTATTCAATACCTAACAACAAGGCACTTATAATCTAATACAATATTGTCGTTTCCTAAATTCCAATAGTCTGCAAGTTTTGGCACTTCACCTCACCGAACTAGCACCCAAGGCGGTCTATTGTGCGCTTATATTTTACTATTTTCGCGTCCAACCGCTAACATTTTCACCTTTTCCTAACCAAAATGAGCACGTACATCTGATAGAGAAATTCGTTCGCCAAAATGGCGGGTTCGTATTTTTTTTTTGTGAGAAAACCCACTTTTATCGCAATGCCCGTCGCCGTTGGAGGCGTTTGTGACTGTGAAATTTTATTAAGTGCAAAATTGTATTACAATATATCCCCTATAATATGGTATGTTATAATAAAAAAAAAAACAACAACAAACGTGATATAAATAACGTAATTGTAGATTAAAATTGAAATCATTCGAAGTTGGAACGGCAACACTTTAAAAATTGTCTAAAAACGTACGAACGTATAAATTAGTAGAATCCGTTTAAGCTTCGATGTATAGTCGACTTTGTACATTAAATGTTATTAAAATATTGCGTTAAAAAAATCTTACTTCATAAGGTAGTTGTTAAGGCACAGATTAATACACGCATGTCGGCTTTCGAACCAATGCAAGATTTTAAATTTTAGCTCCGGAAACTCAAGCATTGTATAGAGCTGCAGTAGTAAAATATTTTGACACCTAATAAAATATCACTTACAATACGTCAATCGCTACATATTCCCAAATAATAATAAAAAAACAGCGATTACAATTTTTATAAGTACATAATAATACAGCTCGTTACACCCCGCTCTTTAAATAATGATAGTGTTAAAAAGCCTAAAGGAGACTTGTTAAAACATAATAATACAAAACAGAAGCATCACGTACAAAGAAAACGAAAAACATAATTTACACAAAACTTTTCCTATAGCGTTGTCTCTTCACAGCGGGTCAAAGAAAATGGCTATTTATTTACAACTTTCAACACAAAAGTAACAATCAAGATCTACATATATATATTTTTTCATATTATTTTATTGAACGTTTTTCCATACTTTTAATACTTTAGACCCGATGTGTGAAACTGGCGCCGACATATACATACAAAAAAAACATACATTGCCTTGTCATGATCTTAAAAATAGAACATCTAAAATTACGCCATCTTAAAATTAGAAAAAAAAATCGTAATCCTCATAATAATACTATAAATTTAAACTATATATAATACTTGCCCTCTTGTAAGGGAAGACGTATCTATTTGTCAAACATCAAATATGACTTGACTAGCTGTCAAAGGATCGTTGATAGATCGGCATGTCAGTGTTAGGACTTGTGTTAGTGTCACCCCTGTTTAAATAGTCCTTTAGATTAACAAGAGAACTTTCTAAAGTTGACTTCCGAAACAATTCCCACTACGTATTTATGTAAAACATATAATGGATTTTTATCGCATGGTTATTTTATATTAATGTCACATAAAACAGCGCGAAAAGTACAAGAGTGTTAAGTTTGAGGTGGACAATTTGATATTGCAATAAAACCTTAAAATTCAATTTATAACAGAAAAGATAAGGGGGCGTCATTTTATATTTAAAACGAAAAGCACCAACTTTGAAGACGATACAAATCGATAAGCCATCTAAGCTCTGAGTTGTTTTAAGATATTAAAAAATTTTCAAAGCCTTTTTGTAAGTTCTTCGTACGTGGTTTATATGCTCACATTAATTTACAGAATCCAATTTGAAACTTTTACATTCTTGTTAGGTCGATTTGTATTGATGTGTTAACTCTCGATAACTTAATATAAGCTTAATCACATTTGCATATATTAATAATGCGACAATTCACTATAATATTAATAAATATTACTATTGAAGCTTATTATCTATGATTTGAGACAAAAAAAAAAACAAACTGTTAATACATAATATTTTTAAATAAAGCATTTCAGAGCACAGTATGACATTGACTAACTTTTTGCAATTAAACCTAATCAATATAGCACATGTTAACATTCTAAGTGAAAAAAAAAAAACACTAAATGCAAAAATATACATCACCTATGCAAATACAATAGTTTTCAAAAATTTGCGACACTACTACCGCAATACAAGAATCGTTTGGTGTAATTGTCTATAGAACATACAATTAAATGACTTTGGAAGTGAAATTTACAGAAGGGACATTATTGTCAATTGATTAAAATAAAATATTTACTTCACTTAGGGCGGCAATAATATTAAGGCACATATTGTTACAATTCGCATATCACTCTGACTATATAATAATTATTTACAAAATCTATTTAGAATAAATTAATAGAAATATCCTTACTGAAGACTGACATAGCATAATAAAAGTTGTATATTGAATGTCTCTTATATTATCTGTTAAATGAAATTTTTCCTCTTATGTTGTACAAAATGACACATAACACAATTTTCAATAAGGGAGGATACATAAAAGCCTTTAATTTCCGATGTTTTTTTTTATCCAATTAAGATTTGCATACACTCATGCCATGGCAGTCTTGGCAAAGCTCAAGTAAAACTCCCACACACTTAGCACTTTGTTCTTATTGTCATCGATATTATCTAATATTTTAGTCAGTAAACCAAGTTGATCATTTATGACTACATTATTAAAATATTCCAACAAATTGTATCGTACAATTTTGATCATGTAATTTAATTTTGTAAGTCGTCAATATCGATTTTTACATCAAACATTTGAGTTCTTTTTATTCCAAGAGCTTTCTGATTACCAACATCGTAATATACGAAAGAAATGGTTTAGTGGATCTGATATCGAAATGTTTAAGCGTTGTTGTTTTGATTGCTGTTGATTGTGCGTAAACCCTTATAACAAAGAACAAGATGGCAAATGAATATGCAGGTGAATTAAGAGATTTTCGGAATATTCGTCATCTGATAATCAATAGGTTATACTCTTATCATCAATTGTTAGATGATTTGATTAATTTCACATCCACTTTCTAATTGTTATAAGGGCAGATACATTCATTAAGTCTTCTCATAAGTTTATCTCCTCAGCTAAACTTATTACTTTGATTGATTTGTTTACATTCTACTATTGAGTGATTTATAATTAGGGTTATACTGTTTATATTGATATCTACAACTATTTCCTGTCAATCAATGAGGTTATCATATTAAATTATAGCTAATGGTTGATACTGGTGACTATATTGTCAACAGTGTTATGAATATGTTTTCCATAATCTATTCTTAATAAAAAAAAAATGTTTACGCTTACATTAATGACTCAACAACTATTAATATAAACTCACGAATCAGATGAATTTTTATCAATTTTCTATAGAAAAAAATTGCATATCAACCTTAACTTGACAGTTTAGCCGAGGATTAGGGAGTTTATAAAGTGTCTCGCAGTCCATTTTCATATGAGGTAATCGATTTGTTTCGTTATCCCTGGGCCCATTCGATAGCATGTTGTAGAAGAATGTAGAAAAACCAATAACGAGACACATAAATAAATTCCCCGGGGTGGTGGCTGGTTCAGACTTCATCGGGGGCCATGGTTTCCGGGACAGGGGTCTCGTGGTTCTGCTCAGGCTGAGGAGACGGCTCCGGCTGAGGTGGCGCCAGTATCGCAGCCTTCGCCGCCGCCTCCAGCGCCCTAATACGATTCTCCTGCTTGACGATCACCGATTTCAGTTTCCGTATCTCCTCGACCAGATCCGAGAGTTGTTTCTCCTGAAATTTTGGTAAGTATTCGATAAAAACAAGATCTGGATAGGAGTGTGACTGATAAACGAGGTTCCACTTCACTGTTCAAGATTTTTGTCCTATATTCAGTAGATACTGATAATTATTATTAAGTCTGTCAACTTATTGGGTTTGCGCCTTAACCAGCAACGCAGACAGTTGACAGATTATAGCCACCCTCGAAAGTGCTCATTAAATGTTCTTATGAGAGGCATCTACGGATTACAGTAGGATAGGTTTTAGTGAGTTATATAAATATGGATAGTACAAATTGACTGTCAACTGTTAAATTTACTGACACTAACTTTTACTTGCAGAGGTGGAAAATGCTAACTCTGCATGAATAAAAGTTAAGTTTTTTGTTTTTTCTTTATGTAGTAGTCTGACAAACGAGCAAGCGGTTCACCTGATGGTAAGCGATTACCACCGCCCATGGACATTTGCAACTTTACTAAACTTGCAAATGCGTTGCCAGTCTTTAAGGGGGTAAATTTTAAGAGAGG
>DWHO01000142.1:0-25740 GCA_018247575.1 Eurytides lysithous rurik | reverse complement strand
CGGTTAGTGAGGTGGCCGGTGGCCCATCCCCTCCCTCCCCTTATTCCTTTTCTCACTCTTTCTCCCGCACCTCCTTCTCCCTTTCCCCCTCCATCATCCTCCCTCCATCTCTTAAAATTTACTCCCTTAAAGACTGGCAACGCATTTGCAAGTTCATAATGTTGTCCATGGGCGGCGGTAGTCGTTTATCATCAGGTGAACCGCTTGCTCGTTAGTCAGCCTACTACATAAAAAAAAACTTTCATGATAAATAGATATGTTGGCTATTAGATACGTCAAATACATACACAACTTTTACCTTAGACGTCTACGATAGTGACGTATAAACGTACACGTTCAAAAGCCGATTGTCTAATCGCAGAATACGGTAACAGGTTTCCGTGCACGGTACACGCTAATACAATTAAGCAAAGTGATTGTCACGCTCATTACCGCATTATACTACCGTTCACTGTGTTTGACCACGTAACTTGAAAGAATATGTTGGACTCATAAAGACAACTCACATGAGTCAAGATATCACCCGTGGATATTAAAACTCATAAGAATGCGTTGACGGTCTTTAAGAGGATGGATCTCCGATATCTCTCCGAAGATGAATACTGAGCAACATGCTAAAACCGTAAACAGCTCTAATTCATATCGATTTTCTTTATGATTAGTGTGGTAATTTTTCTCTGGATTAATCGCCTCAATCAATGTATCGAATCGTTATTTTGAAACTCATCATAATAAAAATGAACCCTGAATAAAACAATATATATGTAAAAGATCCCCAATCTATGCTTTATCTGCAACATTCTGTTTTCTGATAATGTAATATTTTTAACGATTTGTGTAGCTTAGTAATTTTGTTTTTTCTTATTATTGTTGATAATATGTAATATAATATGAATCACATTCAAAGAAAGTAATGACTTTCGAAATGCGATTGCGATGGGAACAAGACATTGTTGTATAGTTAAAGAAAACTAGCTAAAACATAACCGACAGCGCAATAAAATCTAGATCACCGTCAGTTTCATGTCTGTCCACCGCATCCAACAACGTTACGCCATGTTTTCAAATTCGAAGCCATATTGCGTATTGTAAATGAAAGGAATGATGCAAATCGCTAAGTACATGCGATTCATAAAGGAATGAACAAAAAAAAACGTTATTGTGGTGTCACTTTCCCTAAGGCCAAATAAATACTACTCGTGTGGTTTATTGTTTTGCTTTAACGACCAACGGAGTAATTGTTATTAGCACATGTCTTGAGTGGACAGTTAATGTTTGTTTTTAAAAAATTAAGTTAAGCTAATTTAATTATTAATATAGAAGAGGATGGTCAGTGACACACGTGAGATGTTATATCTCTGTTTCCTTCCTAAGAAAAGACCATAAAGGCCGGCAACGCATTTTCAAGTCTTTTGATGTCGCAAATGTCCATGGGCGGCGGTGATTACTTGCGTAAGTCGCTTTCTAGTTTGCCTTCTAATCCATTAAAAAAAATCATTGTGCCCAGTTGTTATTATTATTATCGCTGGCGACATTGCCACCTACAAACCGCAATTACCGCTTGGCAGCCGAATAACTGATGGGGTGACTGCACAAGATTCCTTCTTGTATCACATATCTCATTCCCGTGCGTGTCCATCGTTAAACAAGTTATCTATATTATAAATATAATATCTATATTAGTTAATGATGATATTTAGTAGGTAGATAATCAAATACACAAACATTCACTTCTGTTATCTTAATGACGCTTAAATAAAAAAGTTTGTAATATAATTTCGACATCGAGTCTGATACAACAGTTTCGGTTGTTGTTGCAAAAAATTAGACAGGTAAACAAGATGAATAATTCTAAAAAAAATGCTCGTATAAAAATGAAAGACTGGTTATGTGGCTAATACGATTCCGATCGCGTAAATATTATTATTTTAATACATCACTATATCTCATGATTGATAAAAAAACGACCACATGATAAGAGGGCTTGCGTTTGCACGTAAAAATCATTTGTACGAGACGGAAGAACGCTTGCGGAAGCTATTGCTTTGCACAAAAAACTCTGCTCTCAAAAGACCTTTACACCGCACCGACTCCGTTTTGCATACAAGACGTCGATCGGGCCGTCAAACTCCTCAGAAACGAAGAGACGTAGTACATTTGAGCATTTATGTGCCTTCATTTGGCTAAAGCATACACTTGGTACCTCAACTTATAGTCGTTCCTACATAACAAGAATAGCCACAAGGTCTATATAACGGTACTAACGAATCCTTACTTAAGAAATTTAAAAGCGTTTGCATGTTGTCCATCATGTTATGTCATCGGTAAGGAAATGGATGGTAACATAGGTCATTCGTACCTAATGAATGATGACAATATCACCAAGAAATCTTTACTTATAGTACAAACCTAAAAGTGAGCTCCATTTCCCAAATAGCTACGGAGCAACGAAATAACAATTTTTAGCACGCACGGCTACGCAATGAACAAAGGAATAGGGTAATTTTATCCCGGAAAAAATCAATAAAGGGGAGAATAACGTCAATTAAAGAAAACTGTCTTTGGCAGTAGGTTTCCTTCCGTTTTTTTGTTTTTGTTTTATAGCAATAGTTTAGTTTATTACATATTTAACTAGATTAATATTAATGGGTAAGACAATAGTACAAAAATACAAAATTCAATATAACAATATTAACGCATTAGATCGCGGTTAAGTTAAATATAAACTTCCGACAATTTCAGTAGAGCATATTAGTTCTAGATAACAGGACCCTCCCCGTTCGTGACCACGAATACTGCTTTTTCCTCTACTTAAATATATACTCTGTTAATCGTTATAAATCAATAAAGAAATATTTTCAATAAGATACGGAAAATGTACAGCAAAATGCAAGCGATTTCTTTTGTAGGCGATATACTAAAACAACAATTGGATTTTGCATAGGCTATTTTTTATATCTATGCAATCATAAAGCACACACCTATCTATATCATACTAATGTATATATTAATTAGATATTAAAGGAAAATATTAAACGTCGTTAAGTAAATGAATAACTTACACCGTGATTGATTGAATTCTAAAATCATATAAGCTAATAAATAACTTAATATATAACACTCCTACATTTAACACCTTTCGTAGTCTTCAAGTCTGTTTTCACTTTAATTAATTTATTAAAATGTTTAATTTTTTATAACGAATTATCTTCCACCACTTAACAAAAATACCAGAATAAAATAGGATTAGAACACGTGGAAAAAAAATCTATACGCCTATAAAACGTTTACATTTAAGTAGAAAAGTTCGCATAACATCTAATGATCCCTATAGTTGGCTTGTCAGTCATTAAAGCATAGATCTAATCATTATTACGAACAATTTATTGTAATCTGCGACGTAATGATTTAACCGGCGCATGAGAACCTTGAATTGTGCTATAAACACAACAAGGTCGCCTTTGTTAATTTGCCGGATCAAAAATTTATATCCCGCGATATTAAGTTCTAAAACAAAAACGCCTTATCTCGCTAGTTTCTGCTGATACATTCACAAACGACGAATTTTATATATAAAGTTATTTACTTAACTCATGATTTGACATTGTTGTTTAATGTGTACTACACTACTCGACCCTTTATATGCATAGAGTTAAATATGGCATAGCATAAGTTTTTTTTTTTGCATTTTAAAGCTCATATTGACTTAAACGTAATATCAACTCGTTTTATCCCAATATATTATAAAAGGATTAAATTTATATGTTTATAAGTATATAGGCGATTTAATATGTGTATTATTCAGGTTGAATGGGCTCATAAATACAAAAAAGTGATGAGGTGACAAAGTATATAATGAAGCTTTATTAAACATCACTTTATTAATAATTTGTTCCTGTATTACACCGTGAAAGCAGAAGAAACTTTATGTTTTGTAACATTAGCAAGAATTTGGATAAATAAAAAGTATAAATGTCAACCCGGTTGCTGAATGCTGTTAACAACAACGGGAGCTAATCAAATTAATATTAAGTTAACAAAACTTATTAATTAAGTTAATACGTAAGATTTTATCGCTATTAGCTAGATGGAAATAATTTTACTATATTTATAGTATAGATTTATATCCATTCTATAAATATAGTAATATTACTAATGTAAATTAATAATAATGAAATTAATTCAAACTCCATTTTTAGATCGTTAGTAACAACACTCAGTTTACCTTATCTGTATTCCTTGTCATTGCTGTTAATTTATTCACTTTACTATTACTCATACTTGTAATGAGGCTAAGCTCAGATCAGTACAAGTTTTAATACGGTTCCATATTGATATAAACTGCTATTAGAGTCACTCTGTTGAAAACAACGGTATGAATGCCAAACTCTTATGTCGAATTCGAACGAACCTTTTTGGATTCGGCTTTCGAATTAATTTTGACCGTAAATTGGCGAGTGACGTCATATCATGAGAACATTAAATAAGAGAATCACTTGCTAGCCTCGTTTACTCCCGGAAATACAGATTTATATTACGTAAAGAACTTTTTCACAATTTGATAAATGAAAAGAAAACATTTAAAAATATTAGACATTCAAAACAGACAGAGTTTTTTCGTCGAAACTATATATAAAAAAAATCTGTTTTTACTTACGATTCACTTATATTATTTTTTTTTAATTTAAAAAATATAAGATTTTAATACCGATATAAGAATTTGAAACCGCTTGCATCCTTTTGATATAATCCTTTAGGGTCAGCGTAAAACTTAATTTAACATTAGAAAAAAAGATTAGTGTCGGTTAAATAGTTTCACACTAGCTACATTTAAAGAATAAAAAGACAAATATTCTTTATAAGAATACATATGTATTATACGATTATATCACTCATTAATTTTAATTAAAAAAATAATCGTATTTCGTTGGATAATTTAACGTATAACGTGCACGGTTTCTAACAATTTAAGAGCTAAAGATAAATAATATCTTCAAAATAACTATAATTTCTAAACCACAATATACATTAATTATTTCATATAAATAGCTAATAAAAATAGACGGTGTTTATATAGTAGTTTTTAGAGTATTTCATTTTTTTAAATGACTGTTTCACAGTTATATTACATTCAAATAATCAAAAGAGGTTGGTAAAGAACTATAAAGGTTTTTAAAAACAAATATCGATAAAATAGACATATATATAAAGATTTCACACATAATTCCGATCTGCAATTTCATTGCGCATTTAAAGCTTTAACAACAACAAGAGCTAATAAGAACATTTTTTTATTTACTTTTAGTAGTTGTTTATTTATTCTACTTTTTCCAATGCAGAAAATCACTAGTAACTATGTATAAACATATATTATAAAACTAAAAATAATTAGATTAAAAGTCCCAGATTCATGATATTTCTGATGAACAAGAATTATTTTTATTACAAATGTAATTGTTAAAAATATTTTGCCAATAATTATTATACCTATCTATTTTTGTACTAAGAAATATAAATTAAAACCTATTACTATAAATATAATGAATTTAATGGTGCCAACAATCATCATGATTTTTTGCAAAGACAGAATACACACAATTATTATCGCAAACAAAAAAAAACTTAAAGAAAAGACGACATACAATGAAATTTAAGTAGATGCAAGCGTATTAAGTTTTATTAAATAGGGACTTACAATATACGTATTTTTCTTTCGTTAATACCTGCCCTGAGATCTGACCTTGGGCGCCACCTTGCATCCGTGCAGGTCAATTGTCAGCTAGTCTCCTGAGATTCTTTTATTTGCTCTCCTCTATATTCGTGACAAGTTTAATAATACAAAACGCTGATATAAGCAAAAAATCTATTGCATCCAAGGAGCTGTACGTGAATAATTCAATAACTTCAAACGTTACGAAGGTCGCTTTATACGGGAATCGAGAATATATCAATGTACACATTATAAGATTAAAGAAATATCTTTTGCTTTGATCGATAAAATCTAGACTATCATATAAAGCAATTCTGCTTTAATGCATAATATCACATTTGTTAGATGATGTAAGATCATTGATACATGACATACTAGAAGAGCTTTAATAGATTCGATTAAAGCACGATTTCTTTTGCTAAACTCTTTTTGTTTCCTGCGTCTTGACAACGAATGTAGTTTATGGTTTGCCTTCTTATCCATCGCATGTTGTGTTCCTCGAAATACACCCGCTATTGCATTGTAAATGTATTGTTCTTTTGTTGTATTCGTAAAACAGTTCGAGATATAACTGAGCGATCGCACTTCTGTAGAACTTACGACGGTGGTCATTTTAATGGAAATCATCATGTTAATATAATTCAACGAACATTTTTCCGGTGTTTACGCGTCAACGGTAGTTTACATTTGGGACGGAAATTATGTACAGGCATAGTTTTTTTTTATTCTAAAATTTACACCATCTTACTTTTTTAAATATCGTGCATGATGTCTATTTCAATTTGAATGTAATAGAAGTGTTGTGTATCGTGATATGTTTTAATACTACATGGCAAATTTATGTGAAATAATTCGTGAGTTCAAGTACAAACAATCCATTCTAGTTATATCCATTCTAACAGCTATCATGGAGTCATTAAAGAAATGTGGTAAATGAAAAATGTTTAAGCATATTTTGGAATGTGCACTTCTATGCATTCGTCGCTGCGTTCGTTTCTGGAGATAATGAGGCCATGACTCACGCGTGACTCATGTCCACAAATTGTTAAGTCGTTCAATTATCTGTACCTCTGAAGTTCATTTCGCAACTGAATGTAGAGTACGTAAATCTTATTACAATGAAATGCATATTAAATAATTTCCGTTCGTTTTATCAATCCTTCAAAAATATAAATTATAATCCTTATCTGTTAGTAAAAATCGTTTAAAGAATAAGTGTGTCAGTTTAAGTTTTAATTTTGCTTGACATGGAGCGACGGGTCGATTTTATTATTCATAAAGCGTTTGGTATTTTTATCTGGGAAAGACCGCAAAAAGTAAAAAAGAATTCGTGGTCAAAATCCGCGCGAGAGAAGACCTGTCCCTCACTTATTAATATTATAAATCTTGAAAATATTATTGTAAAAATTATTAGTAGGTTCATCTCTCACGAAGCAACTGACCAATCGGCACGATTTTTGGCATATCTTATCTTATCTTATCTGGACTGACGTTGATGCTTTTAGCCTATGCGGCTATGTAAAGCTTCATCGGGTAAAGCTTCATCGACCGTAAAGCTTCATCGTGTAAAGCTTCATCGTGTAAAGCTTCATCGCGTAAAGCTTCATCGAATTTTTGGCATAGTTTATTTAGAGTGGAGCAATGCAGACGATTTTTTAGTTACGAAAATGACAAAATACATATAAAAAAATGTATTTATTTTGAATTTATTGTATTTATTAATATATTAGCTATACATAAAATCTAAATATACTCGGATGTAGCCACCCTTTGTATTTCATAAAACATACGTGATGTATATCACGCGTAATGTGTATTTAGTTATTTATCTAAATAAATTTTACCTCTGCACATTCGATATCTAAAATTAAATTGGCCTAGAACCGGCCGAATAAGGCAGCATAGCCGTCGAAACGGTATAACATCCGATCCAGGAAAAGGTCAACATTTGTAAGTATCGATTGTAGAGAAGTAATAACGTACGCGGCGGGGTGGGGCAAGTCACTTGATGTGATCCCCGACTGGCCTACATTTACGTGGCGAGCCGCTTACTGCATTGGCGCGAATTACAATTCTAAGACTAAGGCGAACAAAGGCAAAATTCACGTCCCGATTCCACTACCGAACCGTACGAACCGAAGCAGGACGACTCGGTCTTGTTACAAACCAAGGGCCGGTTTTTACTTTATACCATTTTCAGGATGATAACATATCAAATATCACTGTACATCCGATTACAAAAATTAAACTGATATCGAAACAATTATATCTAAATGTATTTTATATTTATCGTCTGTCGATCTTATAAAAAAAATTGTTAAGGCCGAAATTGTATTTGTAATGTCAAGATTGGAAGATTATCGATTGATTTACCAATGATCTAAGTCAATCAATCGGCTTCATCATAGCTACTTCCTTACATTAAAAACAAACTGACGTACGTTTTATGTCAATCAGCTGTAAAGTAATTTAATGTTGTATAATTTTTATAAACTGGGCTATAATAAATATTCATAGCATTTGCGATTATGAATTACGCTATGATTTTGATAAGTTTGTTAGTGGTAGGAATTTTGAATCTTGCCTGGGGCAGCACACTGCATTTCCAATAATCCTATCGCCAAGTAGTAATTAACGTGTAAGGGCTATTGTATTCGGGTTTGAAGAATAATGTTGCCAGCATAAAGATATATCACATCTCTAGATGACGACCGCATTACAGGGCCAAACACTTTTGAAGTCTATTGGCGTTGTGTTATTATGGATTAGCGTGTCATGTACCACCAGGCGTATGATTTGCTCGCCTCGTCACTTTCTTTTAATAAAGTAAGTTTTAGTAAGAATCGTGCAACTGAAAACGTCCGTAGAACGTCTGCTGGATTAGACATAACATCATACCGTAATAAATCAATGAAACTTTCTAGTTATACTTTATGTAACCTTACCCATTGATGTAGCAGTTAGTGCACTTAACTACAAAGCCTTCGGCTTTGTCGTGAGTTCGATTCCCACCCAAGGTATCATTAGTATCATTTGTGGGATGAGCTCAGCTCATCACATACAGACGTCTGTTTCAGGCTCTGCCTAGTTTTGAATCAGACGGCATTTTATTTTTTTATATTGTTAATTTTTAATTAATGTTCATGGCAGACGTATTCATGGACCACTTACTATTGTGAAAAATTTAAAAACACTATCTTCACGCGTTTAAGGCTCACATTCATTAGGTCTTCCAAAATCATTGCTTGGAGAATATCCATTATATCAAAAGAAAGAATGTCAAATAAAAAGTAATTTTGCGAGATCTAAGCCCCAGAACCCAGCAACAAGTCTCTTGGGAGTCCGAGAAGCGTGGTGCATGCCATTTAAAGACAAACTGTCTACCAAATAAGGTCAAGATTCCTTTGCATTTTTTGGCCTGGCCGTAAAAACATTTGAGTGGATGTACATTCTTTCGTTTCACGATGATCACCGTGTTTCGTTTTAAAAAGCAATATGTATTCGAGAGGGATACGGCCAGTTCCAAAAACGTAGGCAATATAGTCATTAAAAGTAAAAATTTTAACTTTCTCTCAATCGTCAATTAACTCAAAGTTATAAAAAAGTAAAAACGAGTCGTTAGCCAGTAAATATTTTAAAAATTATGAATGCATTACAAAAAATTTACTCAAAAAGTATAAATAGACTTGTTTTATTTTCATATAGATTCATTGGCTTTTTTTTTTGGACGTTTAATTGGTTTTTTGTTTCACATCACTTTCAGTAATACCAATTAACAACAGCATAATCGTAAACAAAAAGACTTATAGAATCGACGATTAAAACGTTTGATTAAACTGTCCAATTCTCATAATTTATTATAATTATTTTACAGTAATGTATAAACTTTTATTTACAATAACTCATTTGCTTACTCTTTTTTTATTATGATGATGGTCCTCTTTCTCTTTATTATGATAATTCCATTGATTACGGGTACGCTCTTCGGATTTCGCTTCAGTACGTGTCAAGTATAAAATATATATACGAAATCTGGGACAAGGTCCCACGCCGTTGTACTAAACGAATTAGGTAGGTGCATCTTGCCTCGCGTAGGTAGGTATACTGCATATGCATTATTTTCACTTTCCCACTTACACGGCAGTAAGCGGTGACACATTCCAATTTAAATTAGTGTCACTGAACAAAAATAAACCACAATTTATACTTACACAAGGTTATTTATATTCTATAACATTTATTGTTATAATTTGTGACTTGTTTAATTTACAGATTTTTCTATTATTGTGTAGAATACTACAACTAAATAAAAAAAATCTAGCTAGACTTTGTTGTCGTAGAAAAAAAAAATCAGTAAATATGTTCCGTCTTTCCTGTGCACTTTGGTGCAAAATAAGTGCAATAACTAGTACATTTATAAGCATATTTATAATTTAAATTGGTTTCTGTCCTTACGACCGTGTAAGTATAACAATTAAAAATAAAAAAAAACAACATACCAAACAATTTGTTTTTAAGAACTAAAGTAACGAGAAACATTTTGTATCCGATGGTACCCGACACAACCGCCTTTAGTACCATTTTGAACCGCACGAGTTTAGAACTCCTCGACTTTGCACTTGTCACCTAGAGGGAAGATCTATGTTTAGGTCTGCATAATAACTCTAGCATTTAGTCATTTAAACCGGAGCACAGAATACTGTTGTCTAGCAGTAATATTCGGGCAATAACTGGCGATGCAAATTCTATCGCCGGCGGACTCGAAAAAATTCTAGCGTTAAATCGTGTTAAATATTGTCGAAATAAAAAAAATGTATATTCTTTTAAAACTATTATTTTTGGACACTGCTAACACTGCTAACTGCAGTAAGGCACAAAACATTTGGCATTAAGACATAAATGTCTAATAAAACCTTTTCACATTAATATAAACTACGATAAGCAATATATTATGTCGGCGGCCTTGAGTCATTAATAAATCTGTTAACGTCTTTGATTTTGTTTTATATTCACAGATTTTGTCCCTGCGTATAAAAGAACATTGCTATTCATAAAACATAACATAAACAAAATCTTCTTAAATTTTATTATTGTCGTGTCAAGTAAACGAAACGGAAAATTAATATTAATTAAAGATGACATTCACACGATTCGCAAGATACAGATGCCTCAATATGCTCAAGCCACTGATCAGTGACTGATAAGATATGTTTTACAAATTAGGGCAAATGTCAATAAGTGCAAGTAAAGAAAAAGACACTTAAAACTACACTTCATCCAAAATGAACCACAATTCAAACCTCTAAACGAGAACCGTAGAATTATTTATAACCGACATCGGTGAAGGCGTGTTATGAACAAGACGTCCGACATTCCACAATAGTCGGATAATATGCGGTCAGAGCACCTCATCCAATGTCAGAAAGTAATCTGTTAAAAAAAAAATGATGAACCCGACTCGTCCGCGGCGCTACGCGACAAAGTCGAAGAGATCGCAGAATGATGCCAGAGGCCAAGCTGCGTCCGGACAGTTTGACACGTTCGGGTAATAACTATAGGCAGTAACTCTCGTTAAACTACATAGGTATATATCTAGTAAGCCAGTGAGGCCGTTCACAAGGCGCGGTTGTGAATGCAATTATTTCATGCTCGATGTGCTCCGCCATGATTGTTAACACACACCAAATTGAAAGTTTAGGCTTGAAAGGCAACCAAAAAATGTAAACAAGAAATTTTTTGATTGTTATTAACATTGTCAATGTTGTAATTACACTTATCTTTTAATTCTATATTATCTAATATAAACAACGATGTTGACATAATATTCGCAAGTGTTGAATGAATGAGGCAAGTATAGTGACATTACAAAGATAATTTAGAGGCCTTTTGCTACAACATGCAAACTAATAATATAACTACAATCTGCAATAAAAACGCACCATGCTCTATAATTACCGAGAAAGCTTCTTATTTTCCGCAAAAAGTAAAAAAAAATTATGTCTTATCTGTGCTAATTCGGTTTCTTTCCCTGACTAAGAATAATATGAAATTGACGTGTTAGGACTTTACTTTCACAATGTAAGTTTATAAAACACTTTTTAAGAATTTCAATATAAAACCATTTTCTTTACATAGATAATACACAAAGATTATAATAAATAAACTATCGTAAATATCGGAATTATTTACACATTTTAGTACTTTCATTTTTTTATCGGAAACCTTGTTTATTTACAGTCAATTATAAAGCATATTTTTGTTATCGAGGGTCACATAGCAGAGTTCCACAAAACAAAACTAAAAAAGTAATAAATTATACTAAATTACCTTTATAAACACTAGCGACGTACATGTGGATTTGGTTTCGGTAATTTTCACTTTGTTTTTATGCATTAAAATGGTCACCAGAGATCAGAAAGAACTTTTAACGGTTACTGCCTACAATTTCTGAATTGACTATTAACCAATCTATTATAAAGCTACGAAATACCAAATATACGCGAAATAATACAATGAATCATTCAACGACAAAACATCAATAGCATTAGAAACGTCAAAGGATTTGAATTAAAACACGATGTCCGCAGCTAGCCGCTACTAAAATTATTGATTTAGCAGCGTTACAAAACAACAAAAGATATAAAACGGGCCGGCTGCACACCCCCGCGCGGGCCGAATCGATCAGAATGATAATTGTCGCGCACAAAGACTGGTGACTACTCACCTAGACAGACGGAATGCACACACCTAAAACAACAACACACACAATTTATGTCAACAATGTTTCAAATCACAATGTCCGGGGCACAATCACGGTGTACTTCGGCACTTATTTAAAATGTTTTTTATATGTTAAACGGTAAATTAGTGCGAATTAAAAGCGATTTGTGTCGCGGAGACGCGAGCAATTCAACGACCGCTAGCAAGATGGCTCCGCGTATGCCGCGCGGCGACCGCCCCCCCGCGCTCCGCGCGTACGTGCAATGAAAGATAGGTGGCTGCTACACAGGGTAATCGAAGAACACCAATGAGTCCCACGATGAAACATTTAAGGTAAAATACGATCCGCTACTTTATTTGTATATTTTAAATGCAGCAATTTGATAAAATTATCTTATATAATGAAAAAATATTACTTAATTAAATGTGGTCTATTTAATATATATAACCAAATTTTGAAACGTCCCATGTATTCCTAATTATTTAGTGCCTTTCAATAGTTGTTTAAAACAATATGCAATAAAATCAAAAGATGATAATTAATTTGGAACAAATGCATTTTATATAAAACAGAAAATTGATAAATGCATTTATTCAAGTAACTTTGTACGTATTTTATCTCGAGATCAATCCTGAGATAGAAGTGGGCGTGCAGTCCTACCGCAGTTCTTTCCCTTCACACCGCTTTGCCCGTGCCGAGATCGCCCCGCGCCCCGCACCCGTCCTGTCCTCTGCCTACCAACCTCTTATATACTGCTCTCTTTACAACAAAAAAAAACACCAATTTCCCAAATTCCCGAAGCGGACCGCGCGCTCTCTCGCTCGCGGCAGACCTAAGATGGCCGCCCGCTTCCATTTTGATCGCAGATTACATTCGTCGCGTCCCTCGACCGATTGTTCAAAGCCTAAACGATGCGGCGTCCTGCCGTTATCGCACGTTTTGTAAACGTATCGCACACGTATTTAGGCTATTTTTTCCCGTCTGATGCGACGGTGATGTTAGATTTAGCATAACGCTTTCCGTTTTCGCATGAACCGTATATAAAATGGCCGACGTTGTTGTTTTATAGATAACCGAGAACATCGAGATCCGGTTATTATATTGATTGAATGTACCACGGCCCCTCCGTGCGGGGTTGAAAGTCCATAGCCGGTCTAAATGGCCGCGTTAAAATGTAGCTGGGTTACGGCCGTTGCGATGGTTTTGTCTCTTTCGTTATTCCGGAGTTCCCTCTACCTGCCGCACACGACATAAGCGGCAATAAAATAGCCACCTAGTTAGTTGAGAGGGATTTGTGCACAGTGAGCCGAGCCATCGAGACTAAAGTGTGATAACTTGTCATTCAAATATAATTTGGGCGAATTTACTGCTTTAACATTTTAGTTGACTAAAACTACAATTATTATATCTTAATTGTATTTCTTCTATTTGCAATTAATACTAAAGATGAATTAATGTGTATGATTTAATAAAAATTTCATTCGTCCTATTAAATCATTTCAAACGTTAATATTTAAGTAAATGATACAAAATATTTAGTAACTACATAGTAACGCTTAATTATAACAAAATCAATACTAATTAGGATAACGTTATGCTGCAAGCGTATATGTAAATATTTAAAAAAGTTATTAAACAAAGAAAGTTTAAATGTAATGTTTATTATAAATTTAGGTTTATTATAAATATCAATAATTTTTTTAAATAATGGTAAAATCATCTGCGTATACTATTACATATGTTTTATAAATTTTTTAAATAACGTTTTTTTGTCATAAAATCTATTACTATGAAGTATATTAATAGATTGTATAAGCATCAATGAATCTAATAGAAGTTAGGGACGTTTGTCGTAAGCAATGAATCACTTTCTATGCATTTACTACTAAATACTTTTAGAGGCCCTATTGACGCCTCCTGCCATCTACTGATAAAAATGTTCAACAGCTTTACAATATTAAAAAAACACTTATGAATTAGGTTGGTAGTCTTATAGTTTTAATTATGATTTATAATCGTGGGTTACATTATGTTATTGATAGAGCACAAACTTAGCTTAACAAAATATTTTGCACATACAGTCGATCCGGTCAAATTGTGACCAAGAGATGTCACTGTTACAAAGTCTGCAAGTGTAACGCAGGTATTTGATAATAACATAAAATTTATTATCCAATGTAAAACCATTAATAAAAAAATAAGTTACTGATTTTAATCACAATAACTGTTATTTAATTAATCTACGAGAGGGAAATAAGGCAAACAATGTTGCGTTTGTTTAATCTTCACACATAGTACGTTTACTACTACTAATTAAATTTGTTATACAATATAAAGAATAAACATCGAAAAGGTACATTTTAATGATACATGTATATTCTGCAATCCCGGATTACACTGATTATAAAAAAATATTCTAAATGCGAACAATCTCTCGTCTTGATATTGCCTATCTCTGATTCACTAAACCGCCCGCCCGATTTCCGATCAAATGTCAAGACGTTTACACCCATTAAGCCATCTGGCAATACGCATTCTCGTTTATAATCTATATTCAATTACCTGCTCTTATAAATCTTTCACGAGGTGGGCTAAGGAAAGGTGATGGGTGGAATCAATCTAGTAATTTCTTCTTATAACGCTATTTAGATATAGATATTTTATTCTTAATTGTGCATATTTCTACTTTTGAATAATTTTGTCGTTTTTAAATATTAAACAAAAATTCAGAGATGGGCGTCAAAATATATACCACATAACACGCAGATAAATAAAGTACATTTTTTGTACTTTCAACATAGGCACCATTATTTGTTTAGTTCGGGGAAGACTTTCGGAAATTTGCAAGGGTGCTAACTGCATTGCAACTATAACTTGGTAATATTAAAAAGCTCTTACATTTATGTTTGGCATTTTTGGTTCGGAGAATATTATTTAGCTGATACCGCAGACCGCAGGAACATAGCATATTTTACTTTAGCTCGTGACTTTGCCGTGTGTTATATTTGGATTACTTACTGACCTACTAACCCTGTAGGGATATGTCAGTTAAAAAAAAAAAACTAATCGTAGACTACTAAAGTTAATTTTAACAAAAATTATGAATAGTCATCAAGTCTAGATATTACATGACAAATACAGAAACAGGCAACTCCCACATTTATAACATTATTAAAATGAGTTAATTCAAATTTAACAATATTTTATTAACATTGGTTTCAAACAGCTAGTCTGTTACAAATAACCGTATTAAATTTCCTTCGTATTAGGTAGTTGTTACCAACATAATGTTTAAAGAGAATTAAACCTTATAATAAAGTTTTATTAGTTTTTGTGCGATAACGTTTTAAGAAGCTTACAGCAAGCTCGATTAAGGAAGTTCATTTATAATTTATAGTATGTTAGCTTTGAAGTTCCGGTTCCCTTTCGTGCATACATTCCGGATTTGACAATTGAAAAATGTTGTTACGGACAGTAACAACATTTTTCAAATTTATCTGGTTATAATGATTTTTTGTACGATATTCGAAAACTATATATTATTTAAGATAGTTTTCGTTTTTTTAATAAGACATATTTGAAATTCAACGAAGGAAACTGTGAATGTTAAAAATGTCGAGTATGTATTATAAGAGACATTAATATAGGTCTTATGTATATGTTAATGCAAGGTGAAAACGCCGAACAGGTATTAAACGATTTAGAGCCTACCCACGACCGTCTGCTGCACGGTGCTTAACTGACACGCGATGAGCAGCAAGCGTGAGATTTTAAATAAACCACTTATGCCAATACTTGACGTATAGTTTTTTGCGGCACGTTCGTATACCTGTCAACTGCTTTCCGTCTATTGGAACACAATTTCTGCCGCTGTATCGCGACCTCCCCGCTCCTACGGCGCTTCTCCTCTCTTATCCGACATTGGCAGTGCCGCGGGGGACGGAGTAGGTCAGTGAAACTGGACGGTCCAGTCAAGAGAGCAACGACCTCGTGCGCGGCTGTAGTGGCTTTTCCAGCAAGACGACACAGAGTCGGCAGTTTTAATAACTCACTAAGGCATTGTGTTACATAGTGCGATGCTATCTTCCGTGTTTCGCTGAGAGAGAGGGATGTAGCGAAAGAACAGTTTCGCACACCGTCACTAACGTATATGCGTATGTTGTGAAATTGCGCTGTGGAAGACGCGAGGGCTATTTTCTGACCGACGCGGATAAAAGTGAGCCGGAGCAGTACACGTGTGCACTTTAGCGCATGTCGTTATTGCAACGCCGATCTCAACGCAGATAAATGAGTTTCAAACGGCTGAGATGAATCCTGCCTGTGACGTCATCGTCTTAAAGTCGAATACCACGTCCTGTCTCTTGAGTTTATAGAGGGACAGTAATTTATCATATCTGCTATACAGTTAAATGCGTCTGTAGTGAACGAGAGATTTTTCACTTTTCACGATAAAGTTTCGTAATTAATAAAAATACAGTTTAAAAATAATCACAGTAATAGAAAAGACAAAAAAGATCATCTGGATATTTTGGGTATCAACCATAAGTAGAGCGTGAAAATTTTAAGTGTCTTTTATTTTACATAGTAGAAAACATATTTAGTGTATAGTAAGACAGCATTATGTAATGCACGATGGAAAGGCCTTTTCCTGGCTACACTTAGTAATGGCTTTTGTTCGTTGGAACATTTGACATTTGTATGATATCGAAAATTTTTAATAATATAATTATAACAGTACCGCATTGTATACTAAGATTAGTAAGTACGCCAGTTATTACTTAGTTTTTCGTTTATAGTGAAAGGTACTAAGGTAAACTTTTGCTTTACGGAATGGCAAGTGACTGAAAACCCTACCTAAAGTATTGTATTGTTGTCATAGAATCTTTATAATAATTATATAAGATAAGGTTTTCAATTTAAACCTTAACCTTTTCGTTCATCGTCTCGTAATCATGTATTTCGGTATACGTGCGAAAGGTCGGGATTTGAAAATGAAATATTATTCTTCTAAATAACAGTAATCATCAATAGAAGTCCAATCACAAGCAATATAAACAATAATGGAGACAAGCCTTGCCGGCACCCATATAGAGATTAGAAAAAGACGTATATATTGTACTACTCCTAATTGATATTTTAGTGTTTACTCATCTGTTATGGATGCCGAATCTAGTCGAAGTTACTGAACGTCGAATGAAACGCTTTAAATTGAGATAAAATTAGAATGAAAGCAATTTTATCAAAGTAAATAATTTTTGCACTGCGGTATTATACAATTTATTATACGGTATTATTCAATTTAATTATTTTTTTTAAACTTTTCAAATTGTCTGTTAAGGTTAGGTGTAAGCGTTTGACAGATAGTGACAAGCGCCGCTCATAGAAATCCTTACACCTGCGGAATCCGGGTGAAGGTTCGGTATCCGGGTAAAGCTTTACAGAGTTGCGTACACTGAAAGAATAAACATTGACAGACTACACAAGATAAAAGATACCACTACACAAGATAAAGAAGAGAGTATTGGTATTTGTATTTTTTTAACCGACTTCAAAAAAGAAAGAGTTTCTCAATTCGACTGTATTTTGTTTTATGCGTGTTACCTCATAACTTCTTACTGGGTGTACCAATTGTATTTTTGTTGTAAACGGTATATCGAAAGGCTTCCTTGGGTTAAGTTTTGCTCAGAAATTGATTCTGATTGCATTTTCTACTGCGAACGTGTGCTTAAAACTAAGTAGGATTTATATGAAGTCGGTTAAAACCTTTTATAAAAAATTTAAATTATCTAATTTTAATAGTAAGCACAGTGTCACTCAGTGTGTTGCACTAACTAATTAACAATTTAAAACTCGGCATACATCTGCATTTCACTTGACTTCCAGAGTTATAAAATGTTTTAAATATATTATAATTACAACCGGAACACAGTTACTGCCTTGCGGTGGGACAATTGGCAGTGGTATGTCTCTTTAGGCGGATTGCGTAAAAAAAACTAACCACTTCAAAATGCGTAAATTATTATGACTGTCTTTTGACTCAGAGTCTGGGTGCATGCTTTTATTTCATTGCAATAGAGTTCAAATAAAACAAAGCCTTAAAAAAATTGTATTAAGTTCAATTTTATTTTTTATAGATAATTTTTTAAAGGTGATCGATCGTAGATCCGCACCCAAATTATCTTCACTGTTGCAGCTTTAATGTTGATGCAGAGGTTGAGCAAGTCTTTAGAAGGTATGGACTGACTAAGTTTCTCATACTCCAATAAAATTCATATTGCTTTTATTTATAGACAGTAGCCGAGTCGGTCTATTGAGGAATGATTTTCGACAATTCTTGTTGTCAGCTACGTTATTGGACTTTCTTTCAGATGATGCCGCTAGCTGGCTGAGAGACCTTCTTGAAAAGAATATATTAAGAGGCAGCCGAGCCCGCTTATCTATGTTATAAAAGTTAATGGGCGACGATAATCATCTGGTGGACCAGAATCTATGGAGGATAAATAGAATTTATTTCAAAAGTGAAATAAAATATAGATGTGTAATGAATATGTAACGTACATGTTAAACTGTTTTAACATTCTTAACAAGTGTAAACATTGTAAATATTATTGGTAACCTGGCCATGGCCAAAGTAACGAAAGGTGGCAATTTTAAAATCTACCAATTCATACATATGTAAATTGCAGAGAGCTTAAAAACCACGCAGCTGAAGTCGTAAATTGCAAAATTGTTTATGGTTTCCACCAAAACAAAATTGTCGCCTATACTCAACACCAAAAATTACAGGCTACCATTTTATTTGTGCTCTCAACGGGCTAAGCAACTGCTAGTTATCGTCAAAATGAAAGCTTGCACCCATCGTAATACTGTATATGTTTTATAGTAATTTTAGATTAAAACAAAAATATTTCATTAAGATTTCAAGAACTTTAAAGATTCTGTCAGTTTTTTTTTCTTTTTAACCTAAACACGCGACCTTTCCGACAGCGTTTATTGTCACCGGAAAAATTAATTTTAAATGCACACTTTTCACGATTTTGCTTTTAGGAAGTCAATGGATATCAAGTCTTCTTAGATTTCTTGTATGTTGTAGTATGGGTTTATACTGATTTTTACTTAATGGTAATTGTTGTTGGTGCTTTATTATTAAACGACCAAATCTAGATCTTAAGCGAGGAAGTTAAACACTTGCCGATTACAGCTGATAGCCCTTTAGTATTTTAACTTGAACAATTTTAAACTTAGGTGTGCTTTGCGGTACAACAGGATAAGAGTTGGTTCATCTCTGTCTATAATTTCCTGGACTGCATTGGCTTTTACACCAGACCAAAGTAATGCTTGTATATTACTGATTGGCGGTAAAATAAACGTCGGAGTGATCTCAAGATGGACTCTGAAAAAGAGTTCCACGACTATAAATGTTGTTTAAAACTCGAGTACCTTCTGTAACTTCTACAATATTCACTATACATCGTTATAAAAAATATCACGTACATATATCAGCATAATCAAACCAAACCAAAGCGTCAATCTAAAAAAGATCTAATACGAATATACATTTACACACTTACTACTTAACAGCAAAAGAGAGTATTTTATTATTTGTCATATTCTATTGTCTGTCCTTCTGTTTCAAAAAAATTCTATAGTATTGCATAATTTATGGTGTCAGAGTAACAACGTCTTCTTAAACTATTCAGAGCATTTAAAAAACATGGACCCTACTAGTAAGCGCAGTACAGTAGTGAACAACATGCGAAGACAAGTACGTAACTACGCATTAGATATTTAAAAAAAAAACTATTTATTTGTCAAGTGAAGCGGTCATAATGTAATTAAAAATAAGCTTGTGTTTACTTTTTCCAAATAGCAAGTACTTAATACAATTCCCAATTTTATTAAAAGAAAATTGAAGGTTAAATATTAATGAGTAGATGAATTTTACGCGCCATTTACAAATGTTGTAAATTAGAGCACTACAAATTGTGGTTGTATTCTAATAAGAGTGCGGGAGAGAGATTGGTGACTCTTTTCTCGTTTCAGTAATAAACGGATCGGGCTGTCATTTATTCCTAGGTCTTGGCGGGAAAAAAACCGACGCCATTAATCCACAGGGCGTTCTGTCGGACCGTTCTTGACTATTATTATTCTTGTCATGGTTGTTTCGGTCGGTTGGACGACATTTTTAAAATGTCTCGCTGTCGTCATGTTTGATATCATTAGTTCTGCCATAGACAATGATCTTTAAAGCGCAATAAATCGGACTAATTTATTAGTACTGTTTTTTACTCGATAATTTTGTAACACAGCAGTATTATTATTTGAGAACAGAGTAACAGTATTATTTGAGAAACGTAAAAAAAATTGATTTTAAAATTTCGGTTTTACTGGTTTTAAGTTAGATGATTGAATATTACGTGTAAAATGATGAATGAATATTTAGAAAATATGTTATAACATAGAAAGCAAATTAAAAAAATGCAATCAAAGTTTCTACTCGTGCAAATCGGAGATACAGCCATCACGTTACTGTTTTCTGACGAAACACTAACTCAGGGGACATGTAACTGGATGAGAGGAATGTTTCAGTATAATCTCTTCAATTAACACACAACAATAACAAGTTCACATAGACCTAAACATAATTATTAGGGAGTTAGCCTCGTGCGATTCATGTTACAAATACAGAAAATATTTTTTTTATATGTCACACGAGACATTTCTACACAATAAATAATAATTCTCTTCCTTATTTGCTGTAAACATTCACATCCAAATTAAAACTTAATTTCCGATGAAGTAGCTAGTATAATAATAAAATAAAAATTACAAAAATAAAGGCGTAAATGAATGTTATATTCTATTCCATGCTACAAATAAATCATTCAATATTCAAAACGAACCAAATTAAATGCCGAATGACCAGATGTAATGCTAGAAAAATAATTCGTTGTGAAAACACTTACATTATTTATTCAATCATACGGGTAAAAGCGTATATGTGCACTGTGTTCAAAACTGGACCTTATTGACATGAATAAAACGAAATTTACGCGGCAAATAGTGACGAAATCAGTTCGAAGGCGCCTATCTCACCCCGCTCGGGCCGAGGCATGGAGAGGCCGAATCGATAATAGCTATTATAGAATCGAAAGAGACAGTCTAGTGCGGGCACAGCCAGAGGTGAAATACATCGGCGTCCATAAATATTGATTTTATGTGCGCGCGGCGACCGCCGGCAGGGCTGGTTCGGACCGAACTACTCAATTTATGTGTAGGTATTTTTAACTAAAGGATGAGGGAAATGGTTATTTTATATTTGAGCCGTTAAGGGTTGGTAGACTGCGGGGAAAATGTAAATTTTACACTTAAGTAATCGAATGACCATGGATTAGGTTCTTCTAAGCATTTATAATGGTAATGTCAAGGTTTATTCTGATGTTTATTCCAAATTGGTTTAACCATTTCAGGAATGATTCTGCTTAAAGACGAAAGTGTTCTACTTCTAACAATACTATTATTGTGTTGTATTTTACATAGTTTATTTTCTTTTAGAAAAACCAAACGACTTCTATATTAAATCTTCTCCTTTTCTAACACATTTAATGTAATAATTGCTTATTATGAATGAGGTCTTATTTAAATTTTCTTAAACTAATAATAAGAATGTATTTTATTGAAGAATATCGATGTCAATGGTAAATGATTATATTGTTCAAATAGAATTACTAATGTGGTAGTACTCTCTTTCAGAATTTGCCCTGTGGAAGTTCTTTTAGCCAGTGGCGGTACTACCACACAAGCCAAAAAGCCCGGCTTGCCCTACTAAGGAGTAAAACTTATAAATCTTAATTAGCAAATAATTTCCGAAGAATTAGTTTTTAAATTTGAGCGTTGCGGGAATTATGTGCTAATTAAGATTTATAAATTTTAATCCTCAGTAGGGGGAGCAGGGCTTTTGGGGTTGTATGGTAGTACCGCCACTGCTTTTAGCGTGTCGTTTACCATCAGTCTTGCTCATCTAGTTAGCACTCAGTTCCACGAGGAAAATAATCAATACCATATCATAAGATGATAATGTAGCACAAACGTATTTTTATACGTGTACGTTTGTATATATCACTCTACTTTCAACTTGCTAATTAATAAGAATTATGTGATTAGAATTTAAGGTATAAACAGTTTTAGTTTTAATATCAATTCATATTTACAAATACCGCACCATAATATCGACGCTGGAAGGCAAAAAGGTAGTAAATGATACATGGAGCAATTTTTTCTAATTACATTGTTAAAATCACTAAATTAAACCAAGTCGATTGGTGTGTATCTGGTGAAAAATGTTGGTTACTACGTTTTTGCTTTCCGGCGTCGATATATTGTTATAAATGATGACTAACCAGCGTTTCATGTTCAGCCCTACACAACAAAGTTAAGCCCGCGGGGATGTCACACGTCTGAGGGGCAGTGAGATGTGAGAAAGGGAGCGAATAAATCAAGCTATACGTCAGAAAGAGACGACTGGATAACCTGGTGTTCGCGCCATTGCTGCGTACTTAGGTAAGTCTTTTATTCTATGCGTCCGTTACGTTTATTCGTTTTGTGTTGGATTTGGCCCTTTTTTAATTACGACTCCATTGTTAATTGATTTTGTCCAGCTTTTATAGTCGGCTGTTTTGTTATGTTTTGACAACTGCCTGTGACTCGATTATGATATGTGATGCTGATGAAAATATTCGTGTTAAATATATTTTTAGTATATACTGTGTTTTTTACGAAGCCCTATTCCCATTTCCTTCTCTATGCCCAATAATTTCTTTAGAAACATTGTCGGTCAGTGGGAGGTTAGTAATGATTGCATCTAGCGGCAGATTAACTGACATTGGAGTGATCCTCTCTCAGGAAGACTCGTGTTTTATAATGACGCCTTTATTCGGTAATGTCGTAGAAAGCCTTTTGATAAGCTTCGATTTCTGCTGGAGATGCGGATATACCTTTTATATTGATGAAACAATTATAAAGATAAGGTAATACAATCACACAAGCCAATTAAACTTTAAAAGTTACTGATATACTGCGTAATGTCTTTTTGCGTATTTTATTGGTAGCAGAGTGGTAGGCCTTAAATTGCATGTTTATAAATGACTAATAATTTTTAAACGACTAATAGTTCTGTCAAGTCTACAATAGTTATATATAGGCATCTTCAATAATACTTTAGGTTAAAGTTGAGGAAAAATATATAACATGATATTAAATATATATAACCTGATATATATTTAAAAAAAAAAACATTTGCAGATACATTGCCCCTCGACGTTATCTCTAACGATGTTACAAATATTTTTATAATGTTTCGCAGTTACTGAAAAAATAAATATATTTAGTCATTGTTAACTTAAAACATTAAGTAATATCGGAGTCCGATATAGAGCCCTAATAGTTTGTCTTTTTCTCTTGAGTACAGACATCTATTAAATCAAAATAGCGTGTTGGTTAAAGAGCTACAAAGCTAAGGTGAAATTTTCAAGCGGAAGTCGACTTAGTAATAAACATACCGACACTGGAACGCAAAAACGTAGTAACCAGCACAACCAACATTTTTCACCAGACATACTCCAATCGACTTGGTTTAATTTACTTATTTCAACAATGTAATAAGAAAAATGATTTCATGTGTCATTTACTACGTTTTTCATCAATATTTATAAATACATAGACATAAGAATGTTTATTTTAGTGTTACATTTAGATTTTCACTCACAATTTAATTATAGTTCATAATAAAAATCATATAACTATGAACACAGCATGCAAATTCACTAATATTTTGTATTAATTTCCTTTACCTGTGTAAATTATTTGCTTATTCTTGAGGTCTAGGATGAACTCGAGCTTTGGGACAAAGTTTTTATAGTGTGAATAATTTACGTAATAAGTGATGTATTTTCTTATATATTTTTGCACTAAATTGTTGATTAAAATTGTTATTTATACAATGGGGAAAGTTATTGGTCACAAGTGACATGAGAAACGTCTCTTCTAGACTAAAATGCGATAGATTCGAAAAGTGGTTGACGAAATTGACTCAAATGAAAAATATGTTTGCGCAAGGTGGTGACATAAAAGTCGTTTCAGTAGATTTAGGGATGGACTATAAATAGATTTGGAGAGAAAGGAAAGAAGAACTATTAAACCCATTATTATGGGTGGAAGAAGACTAATATACAAGTTGCGCCATCTGTTAACAATTTTGCTTATCGTTTAACATTAAAACACGTTAATTTCGCTTGGAAACATTGAATAGAATTTTCTACAACAGATGACGCTGTAGAGCATAGTCATTCTATTTAGCACAAGATGGCGCTAACCAACATATTATTAAAAATTTATAACCAATATAATTTGCATTTTTTACTTGTAGTATGTTATTAAACTGATATATAGATTTTAATTGATTAATGTACAAATAAAAAGTTTGTATTAAGACAACCATTTACAATAAAGTAATTAAGCTAGTGTGACGTTATAACTAGCTTCTACAAACTGGTTTGGAAAAAGATTCACGATACCGTTGGGTTCGTTGAACTGCTGTGCATTTTGTTTACGCGAGAATCTGAGATGCGGAAGATATCCAACAGTTTTTGTAATTTTCGGCGCTGTAGTTGCCTTGCAGATATTTTTAGAACAATCTAATATTGCAGTTTAACCTCATTCAGGATATATTTGCGTAAAGAATAAAATAAGAATTCACCAAGTAGTGATTGTTAATTAATATTTATCACGTTATTGACATTTATGTAAGATTTCACAAAAAACATTTATATTTTTTCGGATAAATTATTCCAATATGTAGTTGTTACACAAATCACTTGTTTTTTTCTTTGTTTCTGTCATTTGTACATATATGTTGATAGTTCTGGTAAACTCACACTCGTTTTTGGTAAAGATAGTTTGTTTGACGAGTCAAATCTACTTCTGTATACTAACCAAAAATCGTATTGTATCGTATAGATGGATCATTTTTACAACAGTTTGTTGGTGGCACTCACTTGTTATATATTATAGTATAAGAAACATTCTTTGAAGTTATAATCCGATGTTACAGTATAGGTGAAAATGTATAAATTATTAAGATTTTTCTAATTTGAGCGAAAACACAATAAGAAGTTCAATGTAACCTACACGAATTCACTTAAACAGAAACATGAGCTTTATATAGTCCGAATTATGGACAGAACTTGTTTGTAACTATGATATTGAATGAAATATGTAAAATAAAAAACGTAATATATATATATATATATAT
>DWHO01000141.1:0-25758 GCA_018247575.1 Eurytides lysithous rurik | reverse complement strand
GTTAAACTTACAGTACTAAAAAAACGAGGTAATCTATATGCAAAATATTTTAGTTCTTATTTATTATAACTTTGTTTGTTTTAATTATTGAATAAAACATACAAAATAAACAAAGTTGGTGCTGTTTTTCTAATCTAAGGAACATCGGTTGTATTTGTCAGTAATGCGATATGTATGAATAAGTGAAACTTATATTAATTTAGTTTTTATTTGGATAATTATTAAAAAAGAGATAATTATTAAAAGTTTAAAAAGAATTTAATTCAGTTC
Source organism: Eurytides lysithous rurik (assembly GCA_018247575.1). Taxonomy (NCBI): domain Eukaryota; kingdom Metazoa; phylum Arthropoda; class Insecta; order Lepidoptera; family Papilionidae; genus Eurytides; species Eurytides lysithous. The sequence continues at coordinate 25,488 of DWHO01000141.1, read as the reverse complement.
ACGTCTTCTTTCGTTAAGAGATGAATCTTGTAAGAACAGGAAATCTAACATCGCGTTCGCCTCAGGCTCATTGTCGCACTCTATATGCGTACTTTGTTTCAGGTTTGATTAGCGATATAATTCATGCCTCATGTCAAAAATAGAATTCTATGGCATCTAGAGATCAGGTTATTTATACAATATATTACGTGTATATTAATCGAAGATGGCAAATATTAAATAATTGTAAGTACTATTTTTTATTAAATGACAGTTTTTATACTTCTCTAATATTATCTTTTAACTAATCACAGTACTGTCACTTAAGTTGTAGTTTTTGTTTGAGATCGGCGATTCAATTTTTACTATAATTTTGGGAAATTTTTGGGAAACATCTTGATCAATTGTTGAGTTTAAAAAATCATCAAACCATTCGAAATCCAATTTGAAATGGAGCAGCATGGTGGGGTATGATCTGTTATTCCCTACCTGCGCAGAAGATAACAAAGCATATTTTTACAGCCTAGACGGAATTTCTAAATAGAAACGTGTGAGCATGTAGCAATCGTGTTCGACATTACCCTGCCAGGTCTTAAAGATGAGACCTAGCAGGGTGATGTCGAGGCACCTAAATATCGTTGATCTTTTATTTTATGCTTTCTAGAATTTGCCTTGTTTAAAATTTCCGTAAACTCAAACTTAGAAATAGACTAAAGCATATAATCAATAAGCGTAGTAGCCTGAACGTATGCTTTGAAATCAGAACCTTGTGTCGCAGCGATCGATTTCCATTATCGACAAACCCCTCGCCGAGGCCACACATTCAGTTCCGGGTAAGCAGCTCGAATTACTCATCGCAGTCCGCCATCGATCCGTGTTTACTATCAATGATAACTATTTGTTCGGGAGCCACTAGTCCTTGAGGAAATTTATGTGACGCTACAGAGCGTTACTTAATGCATAAACTAAAAGTGTTTATTGACATACCAACACCGTTTCATATTTTCCAGATGATATTTTCTTCAACCCTCCGCAGAAAACTCTAAACTTATATGGCTTATATTAATTGAAAATTTAAACATTTCAACAACCGAGAATTTTAGAGATTCTCATTAACACTCGGTTTAAAAATTTAGCATTCAACATAACTGAGTTAAATGTATATTTATTTCTATTACTTGTAAAAGAAATTCCCAAAAAATGTTATGTTATAAACAAGTAATGCGTCTAACTCATATGCAACACAGGGATTGCAGGGGGTTTCACAAGCGAGCGAAATCACGGAAAGAAAGTCAACTCGAGAGAGAGATAATAACTATTTGTGGATAACAAAAATTGCTGCCCTGTAATCCTCCGTAGGAATTCATTCTATAACACGTTGTGCAGCATAGTTCTTAGGTGCCCACTTAATCAATTTACCACTCATGCAGTCGGTCTCAATCAATTTGTTGGTACTCCGTATCGCTCGTACATTAGGAATTTAAAATAATTACTGAAATATTACAAGGCCACTTAGAAGTACATCCTAGATTGCTGACTACTATTATGGTAAAATGCTGTAACATGTTTTTAAATTATCTAAGCGTCGCTCATGACCTACTTAAAGCTTTGAGAGGACCATACCAAATGACTAGTTGCGAAGCCTCTCCGGATTACGAACGTACGTCATCCATCAATTCCTTTCGGAAATACGTCTAGTCGATGCATCGTCAGCGTAATTACCGGGCATAGAGATATACCATCTCAAACAATGGTGACGAAGGCTACGCAGAGTCTAGCAATTTCAATACCGTGCTGTTCAATAATAAAACAAATTTAAAATAGTTGTCTGATTACCAAAGTACAGGCTCTGCCTAGTTTGGGATCAGATGGCAATGTGTTAGATGTCAAAATAAAAGTGTGTAGTTATGTGTGTTATGCATGTCCTTTACTGTCAAGCACATAACTTATTAGGCTTGTTATTTGATTTAAAAAAAAGAAGAACGTTGTTTATTTTAATCACCATCTTGAATTAGGTCGCTGAGCAGTATTTTGCTGATTTAACATTAAAATAAATATGATGAATACAGAACACATTTGATGTTGCAGTTAGAATTGTTTTAATGTGCTTTTGCAGTATCTGTTGAGATTGAAAACTGTGTAAAGTCTATCAACGCTCTAGGTTAGTAAAACAAGTCGTGTAATCGGTTTGTCTATCCAACAGTAGCCGACCAACAAGGCGGTGGGATATATTACAAAACACGTCACAAAACTCACATGAAAGTTTTAGTGAATATCCTGCTGGATGTCCGCGTCACGGCGACAAGCCGAATATGCGCCTAAATTGGTTCCGGGAACGGGCCAATGTGTGTTTGTATTGGGGCACATAATTCAGCGCGCATTCGAGTGTGTATGCACCCGCTGCGCTGAAATCGATATTTGTGCACGGTTTTAATGCGACTACGACAATGCATTTCGCTAATGCGTGTTAGTTTATATTTCCTAACATTTTAATGGCTGTAAGTCGCAGCTGGCGCCCGGGTGTGGACGTTTCTTTAACATTATCACGCTTGCAATGGTTCAACGCAAAGGCACCTAATAATTTATGATTTTATATCTTATTTCACGAAAAATATTTCTTTACATATATATGCTTACCTAAAAATCTATTACTGCTTTATTAAAGCTTATTACACTTTCCAGTGTATAAATAAAAACATTTCGAATATAAATATTTCGAAATAAAATGTGTAGAGGTTATTTGATTGCTCTGATCGACTCTAGCTGATTTTATACAAAAGTTTTTGTTAAAGGAACTTAAGAAGGCGTATGTTAAATAAAGTAAGTTCAAATTGTATGTACGTTTTCCCTTTGTACAAAATCGTGAACTGCATTATATCTCTAATCTAAAACTTATTTCTATCGCAGGAAATGTTGGCATGTGTATAAAAGACCTATTAACATATATATATATATATAAATATAGAGGTTATAAGATGTGTTAACAAATCAGTAATCTCCTAAAATTTTAATATACTATGGTGTTACTATAAAAGGTTTAATACAACCCTTTTTTTAGTAACAAATACGATAAATTTTTCATTTAAGTAGAGCTTATTATATATTAATGTTAAAAATAAATTAATAAGAAATTAAAACTAACGCGAAAATAAAAAAAACGTATTCACAAATTAAACGAAAACACACAATAAAAATATTTTAAAACAAGTTTCAACCATTGAAAAAGTTCCACGAACTTACCTTCCTTTACATTACGCTTAGACCAATGTTATAATATCATGTTACAAGTTACAAAAACACGTTAAATTGCGACTTTTCGGATTTTATCAAAAGTTTAAAATTAAAAAAAGGATACTTCATAATTAGCAAACAGAACGAGAGATATTCGAAAAAAACTAAGCAGCGAAAAAATAACTTTAGCGCATCATACTGATTCATTATTGGTCAGGGTCAGATATTCATAAGCGGACTAAAATATTGAGCTGATATATATAATTATGTGTCTAGCAATCTATGATCGTGTCTAACAGTATAAGCTTAAATATTAATCTTATAGTTGTAACAAATAAACATCCGAAATGCCTAAAATTTGAACAAAGTTAAAAAAATCGCGTAGACGATGTTTGAACAACTTGAAAAAGAACTGTATATTGCTTTCTGTGTGGTCTTACCGTTAGTGAAGAATTTAGGTCAGCGCGGGGGGAGTGTTCGATTTAATTAATGACACTATCTTTAATATTTCACGGATGGAGGATGGACAGTGAAAATAAAAATATCTTTAACGGCACATTTCATTCTTAAGAGCTTAACCTCGAGGAAAATATTTTCATTCTTGCGTAGAGATATGAAGTATTAGTAGTAGTTTCTTGCGGAATTATTCTATTTAGATCAGGAGTTAATGGATTTTAATATGCCATTTATAATTTATTGTAAAATGTATATGGTATAAGTAGTAATAGTAGTTTCTGTTATGACCTCACATTCATCACGTTCTTGATACGAGACATTCATATATTTATGAATTAGAAAATTAGAATATTAATAGGTTCGTTAGTAATAATTACTTAAGTAGTGTCTCGTAGGTAAATTTAAGGTGAATGACTTTTGGAAGCATTTTATTTACAGAATTATTTAAATAACACTAATAAAAGTGATTTCGTTTATTTTTTTTTATATTTTAAAATATTTATCCTCTTGATATTAAGAAAATCACCTTATTCAACAGAGAATATCCCACACTTGTCTTTGTTGTTTAGAAAAATAAATTATTAAAGTTTACTACTAGTACTGTTAAAAAATACACCACCCATATGGTTGTCTAATTAGGTTTTAAAGTACTCTTTTATACTGGCGCAGAGCCAGTTGTATTTAAAAGCTCGTTCCAGAAGTAAACGAAGCTTATGGAAGTTTTAATTATAATGCGGGCGCGCAATTGTTATGTTAAAGATCATAAAAATATACACAGTCTAATAAAGGCTATATTGTGCGCGTTATTCGGCTCCGTTATAAAGAAACAATATGAACATATTTCCTATGTTCATATTGTTAAGTGAAAGTTCAAAGTTTTAGGGGGTTCTCATCGCATAGACTGAAATAACCGATAAACGTCAGACATTCACATCATTCGCGGCGGCGGCTTTTACACATTCCACGAAGGTAAACGCCTAATAATTTATGGTTCTGATTTCAACATTCATTCTTAAACCATAGGATAATTGTAGTGTGCGTTTCATCGGAGCAACAGAATAGGAGGTGAAGAATAAAAATTGCTTTTCAATAAAGCCTAAACGAAAAGTGTTACTACTTCCTGTTTTTGGCATATCATTATTTTAGTTATACATTTTAATAAGTAAATCTCTTAAAGGACCGATATTCTCTAGGTTTAAAAGCGATTTACAAAGTTTTGTTGCAATCTGTGTGAACCACCAGAGAATTTAATTATCGTGTGTATATCTTATTCGATATTATGCTTAACATTATAAGCAGAAAACCCTTATGGAAAACAGTGAGCTGGCGTTAACGTTTTATATGTAACGTCCATAATATGAAAAAAATTGCTAAGGGTATTTTGATACACCAACAATTTTAATTTTTTGTTCGACTTGTATTTTACAACAACATTCATTTTACGGATTCTATACTATGCTTACAATTTTTCTCACTACTTGTGAGAGCTCGTGAACGAGAAACATTCGAGAAAGTGTGATGAGTCCAAGTCTGCTGTAAAGGTTATTTAAATGGATACCACACCAGGCGGGTTCTTAGACAAATTCCTAGGCTCGAGATGGTATTATAAAGGTAAATATTCGGTATAAGGATGTAACATTTTATTCAAGACAAGATTTAAATTAAGTCTAATCTTAATTTAAATAGCCTTTAGGTTTTGGACAGGGATGACGCTTAACGTCTCTCGCCGCACGACGCTCGTTCCATCACTATATCCAAAAATTTTAGCGGATTTAGTCTGGGGTTCGGGTCTAAATATTACATGATTATCCAATCCGCTATTTTCCATTTACTGCATCAGCTGTGCGGCTTCTTCTGGTAGGGATAAACGCAGCACCTTAACTTTGATTTCGACGATTCTTTTTAAAAAGGATTTAGATTGAGGTACATTTCTCTTCACCTAATCTTGTTATCATTATTCTTCCGATTGGCCCTGCATTGCTTACTACGACTACTGAGTTGGGATATCGTTCAGAGATGCTTACAATAAGCACGGTATCAAACAGTATTACTTTTGTAATAGCAACTTTATATTTATTCTTCACAGTCATATTAAAATTTCCCAACAACGTACTGCAATTCCAGAGCTTATTTTCTAAACCAGCCACAACACCAACAACTTTCTCCGACACGCTTCCCAACCCCGTCTCAAACAAGTTCCCTCAAGTTTTAGTTACATTGTCGAAAGTTCAGCAAAGTGCAATTATGCCAATGTCTCGCAATCATGTATCATTCATTTACAATTGGGGCTATCGACGCTTTCTGTGGTAATGTATTAACTTGAGATCCCCATAGCTGCAATTTATGTACTGGAGTGTATATCTGAAATCTTACATTAAACATAAATTAAATGATGCCCATATAAATATGATTTGGTACATACTTTTATATTCAATTCCGCGAAGTTACGTCGAAAATGTGGATTAACCGAATATCAGACAGTAAAGATACCGAGACTTCCGTTACACTGAATGTTGTTTTCAAGTGATCGTATTAAATTTTTAAAAAAGGCTACTTTTTCAGGTAGAGACTTCTCTGTACAGTTTGTTGAATGTCCTTTTGGGTAGCATCTTTAGCCTGGATTTTTTTATGTTAAATACTTCATTGAATCAAAGAGGTCTTTGCTAGTAAAGTGGATTTCTACGTCCAGGTAAGAAGAGTAAACGAAGAAATACTAAGACAATTTTTGAATAGTACGTATTAAATCTTGACCGATTGACTACAAAATGTATAAAAATGAGATAGGCACTAAGGATGAGCGCAGTACAAAGCACCCTTAACAATGCATTATTCATGGGTCAAAAGATTTCAGAGATCGCGAAAAGTTGAGATCCGTTTCTTATATCGTGAGCACAAAAATCGTTAGGCGTGAATTTTTAGTAGGGTCTGTAAGTTTGTTGTTTTGTTAAAAATAAATATAAACAATAAAAAATATTCAATTCAAGTTATTTAGTTATTTATCAGCGTGAAATTCAGCCGTCTACACCGGGGCTTCACGACGAGCAATCCTTCGTGGTTTTTCCACGAATAAAACTGTAGAAATGTAGAAATACAATGATTCATCGTATTGACCAGAATTTCGACATTTGGTTAAGATAAATTGTCTTATTTATGGTCAAAATATTTTCTATCTTAGTGAATCAAAGGATTTTTATGACAAATTTCATATTAATACAAATTGGTAACATGGCGCTTGTTTAATTTGGTGCAAAATTTTCGGATGTCGCCGCAATATCTTTTTCTAAACAGTTCGATTGTATAATCATACAATCATGTAGAAACTTTTTTGTAATGCTGATACGTTTGAAATGTATTCCATCCACATTTAGAAGTGTAATCGACGCTCAACTCAAAACAGGCTAAAAAGGTTAAGAGTTGAAAATTTATACTCGGAACTATGTAATGGTACGTGCTTTTGAAGTATTGTGGCGAACAAGAATAAATGCTAACGGTCAATATAGCATTGTGGGCAGTTGCGTGAGAACTTTGCTAGGGTTATATTTTATGTGTTCGTTAAAGTAGATAGAACGTAGAGGAACTTAGTTCTCTTGATTGTTTGCCTCATTATGGCCTATTCATAGTCATACAAACTTTTGACCTGTCTCAATGTCGTTCAGAGCTGGATTTGGATTAACGTGTGGGTGTTATGTCTAAACAAATGTTTGGTATGGACATTCGAAGTTCGTAAAAGGAAAATAGAAATATATAGCAATAACATTTAAATGCTATATTACAAATGGACAGCTTTTTTCCGATTCCTTTCACATTAGAATATTAGCTCGTTTCCCCCGGCTTCTGATCGCGTATAGGTTTATCGGTTTTGTTTTTTTTATCGGAAGGAAGGTATTATCTCATTAGCAGTGCTATAATTTCTAGGAGACATTAAATCTTAATGTTAATATGGGGTTAGATTATATAATTTAACATTTTCATTATATATAAATAAGACGGGTTATCGATAACAAATTAATGTTATAAAAAAACGTAAACCGGCAGTTACGAGTGCTAACGAAACATTCATAAAAAATATTTAAATCTCTGTTTTATGACAGTATACAGAGATGCGTTCGCGTTGTCATGCACGGTTTTTGGCAGAAATATTTTATAGACATGTTTCATGTGTTTTAGGCGACGTGTTTCGAAACTCTCTCGTATTGAATGTTTCTAGTGCGAAATCACGAAGTCTACAAAGATATAAAACAGTAAATATGATAACTATAAAGCTGACATATTTAATAATCTCTACTTTACCCAATGCAGTAAACATTTAGTATAGTGGTAAAAATGTTTTAGATAAATAGGTACTTGTGTGACAAAGTTATCACTGTCGAGCCAGCGTTTGTGAAGTGTCAATTTCGCTCGAGTTGACATTTCAAATATAATTTCTTAAACAAATAAATATAAATCTGAACTCAGACTGCTTAAATGGTAGAGTGCGTTTGGAATGGTACCATTTTATGGCGAGTTATCCCACCACCGAACAGAAATGTATTGACGTTAGTATGTTTTGGTTTAAAAGCCAATGATATTATCAATTACTGCAGCATAGAGATAAAGAAAGAAAAATAAAAAGATAAATTATATCTTGTATCTATAGGTAACGAACGAAGTGCAGCATCAAGCGGTTGGAAATGCAGCGTTGGAGGCGCTGTTATGGGCACTAGTGGTATAGGCCCGCGCTTAACAAATCGGAGGTTCGAATCCCGCGAAGGGTAATCACTTTGTGTTGTTGTTCCTAGTTTAGTTAGGGCATTACGGGCTGATCACCTGATTGCCTGAAAAGAAAGATAAATTATTATTATTGTTATGGAAAACGCGTCGCTTACCATCAGGCGTATGATCAGCTCGGCGCGTTACTATTTATTTCCTAAAAAAAAAATTTACGGTTCACAAATATGGTAGCACAAAATATTTCCGTGCCAAATTATATATTATTTGCATAAAAAACTGCCGTATATTACGATAGCTGCCATTAATGGTGCGAAATTCCGGGTACACAATAATAAAGGATGGACAGCGTCGTTTTTTAACGGTAGCTGTCAATTTAGTAAGGGCTGCTCCGCCTCAATGCTTGTGGAAATATTTTTAAACCGTTATAATAATATATTTAGTACTCTTTTGTCACATACACGTTCTAAATTTGAACTCTATTCGGCACGGGCGTCGTTAAATTCTGTTCTTAAAAAAGAAATTAAATGTTTTTTGGTTATATTGAAAGTAAGTATGGGTGTAGTATGGGTAGTATAAAAAAAAATTCACGATGGAAATAGATGTCAACGAAACGAAAAAGAATAGCATTTTTTACATTTAATTGTACTAAAAATTCGTTCATTAATGTTTCTGTTAAATTAGTTATCGTAAAATGAAGGATCTGTGACGTTGTTCAACCAAACAGTATTATTATATTGCAATTTTATGCAATTTTTCATAATTCTACAAATTTTCCGGTATGTCCCTTTATCATCATTCATCAGGTCATCCATGTCCCTTTATGTCCCATAAACCATATAAAAAAAATCCGTTACTCTATTACTGCCTGAAAGAAAGACAAAAAATTAAATGAGTATTTATTTATTTATACTTCTCTACTACTATCCTAACAGGTTAACCCTATGTGATAGTGTAGCCAATATAACACAATAACTTTTAAAAGAAAAATTCAATATAAAAAATTGTTAATATAAATGCTAGAAATTATAACACCTTAAGTTTTAACAACAAAAACGAAATATTACGAAAATTCACAGATATAATAGGTGAGCCAATTTCCAACATAGCATAGCACATACAATGCCGAATAGTCGAAATTCATTTATGTGACAGAAGTACATTAAGTACTTTTTAATTTACGTAGATTTAGTTATTAATGTATTTTCACCCTATAATTGCTATAATACTTACTGAACGGCGTCCCTAACTCAGAACACAGGATGTATTAAATTAAAGCGACCAAAGCCGTTGAGATTAGCAAGGAAATGTCAATATGTTAGCGTGAAATATGTCGATGGACGACCAACTCGTGGAATGAATAGTTAATGCTTGTTTTATTGAGGCGATGTTTATTGAATAATAAAATTTTATAATCTGTGTCGCAACTTTATTATCGAATAGACGCTTGGAGTGTTTATTGAAGCATCTAAACCTGTAGTATCTAAGCTGTTTTTATTCGTCAAACATTGTGTGAAAAAATACATCGTGCTTACTTATACCAGATACGGCCTGCGTCGCCTGGAACTAAATTAACTCAGTGAAGTGTGTGTTTTAGTTCATGTTTACACACATGTTTTAAAACGGTTCTGTGAATTTTTCTCTATATTGAAAGTGATTTAAGTTATTCAACTGTTCTATTTCTAATTTAAAATAATATGTGAACTGAGCTGAACTGAATCTTTAACAGTAAAGTTTGTTAGGTTTGCTTTTTTTTTACTTCTTGTTAATATTTCCTAGATGTGTTGTTTTATAATTATGATAGGTGTCTGTATGATGTTGATTATCGCCAGTGAAATTCGAGATATGAGCGCTTGAATAGAAATTTTCGTACTTCCTTTTGGTATAGAACCGATGAAATACGGACAGAAACATGTTTGTATTACTGTAAGGAAGGGTCGTGACAAAAGCCGCCGAGATGAAAAACATATTTGTCCTCCTGAGAGTTCGACGCAAATGAGCAATCTTTTATATTTCGATGATAATGCCTCGACAGAATATTTGATTTGTTCTTTTCTTTTTTTTTCTTTTTTCCGCAATCAATCAAATGCTGTAGTATATTCCTATGCTTTATAGTTTGTGATCACGGTAACGTAATGGTTAATTCAAAATAGTTTACTATAACTTTGTGTCTAAAGTAAAGTATAAAAAGATAAGATAAGATTTGAGAAAGCTACTATGACCATTATATAAATTAACTAATTTGACAAATTCTCTGAAGTAGTATTAGACGATTTGTGGCATCTTTAAAAGTTGAATTCTATGCTCGTTCATTTTAAACGATGGTAACAAACGTTATAAGATAAATGAAATATAATGTTATGGTCTTGGACGCTTTTTTTATTCTAAGAATAAAATACTTTTCCCTTCTACCTGCTTCAAATTTGACAAAACATTCGAACTGTAGGTGCGTTAACATTAAGGTTTCAACTGTGAAGAAAAAAAAATCGACTCATCTTTGAGATAACATCTTATTTTGAAAGAGGAATGACAAAGGAAAATAATAAGTCAAATATGAATCGATTTAATGAAAAGACTAACACGAAGTTGTATCTTTTTTATTGAAATATCGTTGTTATAGCTCTTGTTTCAAAGTCGAAAGAATGATCAATTATTTAAGGCACAGTTTTAGATATGGTTTCTGTTTTGAATTCTATCAGCTAAACTTTATTATTATTAAGGACTTGAAAGAAGTTGTAAAAGCAATTATCACAATGTTTAGCCTATCAGAATTAAGAATAACGTTTAATTTCTTTTTTTTTAGCTTTTTTAATTTTCTAGTTATACCGATAACGATTAAGGTTAACAGAGAAATCAAGACAGAAAATATAGATTCTTTATAATCCTTACTGTTCTTAGTGCCGTTAGTGGGTACGACAGCAAGTTTGAAACTGTAGCCCGGAAGTTCACTTCTCAATATAACCCGCTCCACTCTACTTAGCAAATATTAGTTAACTGGAGCCGTTAGCGACAGTTTTCACTTCATTTTCTTCTTCTTTAAATTTTGTTTTTGGTTGTTCGTTTTTTTTTGTTAAGGCAACTTATGTTTTGAAATAAAATACGGCCATTAGAAGTTTTAAGACACTTCCCAATTACATTATTTTAAAATTTAAATAAAGTTTTATTTAAACGTTAAAGATGTTTGATTTATTTGGGCTGGTATTAGTTATCGATTTAAGGAAGTAAAATATGTAAAAAAAGTGGAATCCCAATTAAGTTTTTGTGAGTGATAATTATCTATAGCATAAGCGGTAACTAAAAGTATAGACCAGTTATCCCGCAACTGGGGAAGTGAAGGCCTTTTGGATGGCATGAATTATTTTTGGAATCAAAAACGAGCTCTATAGTCAGGACTATCGCCTACGTAAATACATTTATAGTTTCCCAGTAGTCTATTACGATGCCCACATTCTTTCAAATTGGAATATAAATTCAAACAGTGTTAGTTAGCTTAAGAACCGGAAAATTGGATAAAGTTGTGCATCTGACTTATGGGGTACTTTTACATTTTTATTATATTTTGATAAAATAAAATATACTTTTATATTTTGATAAAATAAAACGCAGAGTGCATTTGTTGTAATCTTCTCGTTACTTAAAGGTCTTAAAATATGGTCGCTATTCCTTTTGTTTTAAACTTAAAAACTTTGACGTTAAGAATTATTTCTGTTCGACTAAAGATTTATCTTATAAAGTTAGTAGAAATAAGTAAATTTAGAGTAATAGGGTTATTTTGCAATAAATATATAAATATAAATTGCTTGTGTAGCGTGATTGAAATAACGAATCGTTTATTCAAAGACCTTTCAAAGGTTTCTTGGTGTTTCTTTATTCTAAGTCATAAACCTATCGGAATGAAATAATTTCAATTTATTATAAAGTTTATTAAACGACTTCATATAAATCCTATTTAGTTTCAAGCACATCTTCGCAGTACAAAGTGCGATCAGGATGAAATTTCTGAGGAAACCTTAACCTTTTAAGGAAGCCTTGCGATATATGCGATACTGTTTACGATAAATTAAGTTTTAAACAATTAGGGAGAGTTCAAAACAAATATTTTTGTAAGTATAATACGCGATATCTCAGCAAATTGTCAACCGATTTGTATAATTTCTTTTTTCTTGTAGATTGTTTCTTGTTTTTTATTCTTCAGATCCAAAATATAATTTCGCTCCAAACCAACCTTTTTTTGCAAATACTCCTGAGTTTCCTGTTAAAACCACTCTGGCATATATGGATGATTTTCTGGTAGATGGTGATGTATATTGTTGTCATTTTGCTACCAATAATATAATTTTTTAATTTCAGAATTCAAAATGGGGGCACTTCTATTACTTCAGCTCATATGCGGAATCATCATGCCGGCTGCTGCCAGTAAGTACAATTTGGAATAGAATGCATTAATTTCAAAAGAATTAAATACGATGGTACGATATCACATGTAATTACATATAACAATCCTATTGTTATCTTTCTTGTTTTACTGGGAATAGAGAAATAGATGGTTCCCACGTCATGATTGGAGCGAGATACGATGGTAGTCGTGTTCGATGTACCGCAGTTACGAATAGTCAACAGTTGTTATTTCGCCACCTATTAGGTTTTATTCCCGTGGCTATGATCTGATGTAAGGTATAATAATAAATATCATGGGACATCTCACACATTGACATCAGATCTCAAACTAGGCAGCTCCTATATGGTAATCAGACATCTGATATACATACTTTATACGCAACGCTCAAACCTAAAAATAAATTATTCGGGAATGATGTGCTAATTAGGATTTATAAATATTTCTCCTTAGTAGGGGGGCAAGCCGGGCTTTTGGGCTTGTATGGTAGTACCGTCACTGAGTGTGTATATTGTGCATATTGTGTAAATAAAGCTGGATCACTGGAAATGTGAAAGATTTCTACGGGTAAATACATCTGCATCTGATGGTAAGCAAGACGCCTGCCCGATACAACAACAGTGGCACTTTGATTGTGCCAGGCATCGTGCCGTGCTCCTCTCCCCATGTTGTCTCTTTGCCCTTTACACCAGAACATATCAGTGTCGCAATTAAATGCTTGGCATAAAATACGGCTTTAGGCTCTCACGGCTTACATATTATGGCACGACTTATTATATTGTAACGGTATTTAAAAAGAGCAATTGTTGAGTTTTTCGCCCTTCTTCTAGAACAGAGTCTATAGAACCGTATTCCGAGCCGGTATGCAATGTAAAAATGACTGGCAATGAACAACCGAAAAAATTAAACTATGATCCATCATTACGACTAATCAAATATATTGCACGAATAATCTAATTTGAATGAGCTTTTTTGAAACCAGATAATTTTTTTTAAATGATTTCTTCCGATATTTTTCTACGTTGTTTTTGATTGACGTTCAAATACGTTCATTGTCTTCTTACATTTTTAAGACATACACAGCTAAACTACCTGACACAAGCGTTTTGTTACATTTTACAGTGTATGCGCCATGGATTAAAAAAAAACAATAATAACCATTTTTAGATCCGAGTTTTTAAAGAATAATGTATTGTTTGGAATAAAACACTGTTTGAATTAAACAAAGAAATCGACACGCGTTGTCATTATAAAATTAATAATAATAATTTTATAATGACAACCATAATAATTATAACCAATGGTTAATAGCCATTGTATTCGTTTTTAGACCTCGGACAAATTGGTACCGCTCGTCTCTTTCCGAGGGATACAAACTGTAGCGGCGTAGGGAAGTGTTTTACGTGAGTTACGCGGAATTCTTTATCCATTACGAGCTGTCTATTTGACGTTTCGGGGTGCCTTCCTGTGCGAGCTGTGATGTATCACGTGTGAATTGGCCCGGCCGCGGGTCGTTTGTTGTTCTCTATTTTCGACTCGTAACCAGCGTGACGGGTGCTCCCGGCGGATACGACAGGTAGCCACTCACACATTGACGAGGGCCTTTATTGTCGGTAAATAAAAAAAAAACGTGGTCAAATACGGTAGCAAGAGTTTAGAGATGAACCAGGATAAGATTATAGATTTAATACATCGACACTGGAGAGCAGAAATGTAGTAAATGGCACATGGAGTATTATTTACGTGAAATCAATAAATTAAACCGGGTTTATTGGTGGATATTTTGAATCATTTTGGCTTTGCTGGCTTTGCTACTCCTAGAGTATTATTTACGTGAAATCAATAAATGATTGGTGGATATTTTGAATCATTTTGGCTTTGCTGCTCCTAGAGTATTATTTACGTGAAATCAATAAATTAAACCGGGTTGATTGGTGGATATTTTGAATCATTTTGGCTTTGCTGGCTTTGCTGCTCCTAGAGTATTATTTACGTGAAATCAATAAATTAAACCTGGTTGATTGGTGTATATTTTGAATAATTTTGGCTTTGCTGGTTCCTACGTTAATGCTTTTTAGCGTCGATATGTTAAATACGCCCGCTACCGTTTATATTTATCTGTGAATTATAATGGGTATAATGGGCATTGTTGTATGTTGACGCTGGAAAGTAAAAACGTGGTAAATGACACATGAGTCATTTTTTTTAAATTACATTGTTGAAGTCAGTAAATTAAACAATAAATCGATTGGTGTCCGGTGAAAGATTTTAGTTTTGCTGATTATTACGTTTTTGCTTTCCAGCGTCGACATATTACATATTTATAGTAATATGTGTAGATAATTAAAAGTATAAAGCCTGGTCTTTGACAAATACAAATAATTTTAATTAATTTCATCTATAAATTTTATTCGTTTTTTCTTCAATATATAATTACTAAATAGAGTAACTGTTTTTCTAACCTATGCTTTTGATTGTGATACTAAAGGAAGACTAATGTGTGAAAAAAAAAGTGACGTTCTAATTATATTTAATATGAGATGGATGGATGGATGGATTATTTTATTTAATACACAGATTATGAAAAGTAAGCAAAGGTGAAATTTTTAACATTCTTTCATACATCCCCTAAAATGTTATGCATCTCTATTTAAATATGCTTCATAAACTCAAAAGGATAAAATAATAATTACTATTCAAATACACATACGTTGTATAAAACTTTATGATCGATTATAAATTATTGCGTTACTGATAAATTATAATACATTAGTGATATGACAATGAAGAGTGAAAAAACGATCTTAAGAAAATAATAAATGAATGCAATCTAGTTTTAAAACCATATATTGGTTATAGCTATGATCATCTGTGAACAGTATAAATAATTTATACCAAAAATTAAACTGGACCCGGGAGAAACGGGAATGGACACAAATATGGACACAAACAATATCTCAGCTCGCCGTTTGCTCAGCTTGTTTGTGTGAAGTTATTACTTAAGCAAGTGGGGTAGCTCGTTTTCGTTCAATTGTTATATTTGTGAAAGCTACTGGTGCGGACAGTACTGCGTAGATTTGAATATAGTTAGATATGGATATGGTCATGGTTCTTACCAATACTGTCTTAATATTATAAACAATAGCAAATGCGTATTTGTAGGTTTGTCCGTATTATTTTTATATTTGAGTGACAAGGTTTACTTTAATATCGAAAATATGGACGACGTGAGAAAGTTTTGAAGTGGAATTATTTTAAACATTTCTTAATAATAATAAACAAAATATATTCGTTATAATATTACTTAATTTAATTATATAAAATGATTTAAAAATATCGCAGTACCGTGTTGGAGGCCTGTGCCCTTATTCCCTCTGTATAGAGGAGGCCTGTGCCCAACAGTGGGACATACAGAGGCTGTAACTTTGACCATGTTGGACTCTGTAAAAAAGTTCTAGCACTATTGAAGAGTTGAAACTATTATGTTGCGATGCTTGTTTCATTCGTTATTCGCTTTTTGTGTCTAGATACAAAACACAGCGTATTTCACTCGACGAAAAACATTTTTCAATTCGATGAAAAGTGCTATATCGAAATATATTTTAATGATATTTAGTCATATAGTATTGCTTTTCCCTCGATGTCACACTTCGAGGCTGCTGCTCACTCGAAACGATAACATTTATGCATTTGTCTAGATAGCGAAAATGATAAATGATGAAGAAATATTTATGAGCATTATCTTTGCCGATACATTATGTTTTGGAAGTAGTTAAAACAAAGCTGCATCTTATATATTTATTATATTTACAATTCCCCATAAAATACCGATGGAAAACGCTATATAGAATTAGATTGGTCTTGAAAATCTCATTTTCTTTAACAAAAAGAAAGTTATATCGTTTGTGATAATTACTTCGTTCCACAGGTTATGAAAAGAATAGTGTTATAGTCAGAGCAAAGAAAAAAAAAAGCAGCAAAGTTGTAGAAGTTACACGTTACATAAGTTTGTTCCTTGTTTATCTATATAAAACGCAGTCTGAATTTTATGATAATAATTTAGTAGAAATAATAAACATTATTCTTTAATAAGCGTTCCAATTTCACTAATTTCTTTATATTACGTCTCATTGATGATTACTTGAGTCATTGCTATTGTTTACGTGTATAAAACTGTCGTTGAGAATATGTTTTGGAATTTTATTCTTTGTGTTTGTGGCTTTAAGAAAAATTAAAAAAAAATAAATTAAACTATGTAACTTTAATGTTTTGTTACGTTCTGTATTACTACAGATTACTATCATGTAGATATTTAAAGTAAGTAAGTAAATCGAAGAAACCAGAAATGGCTGTTATTTTTCAGCGGGAGTAGCATTTGAAATCTAAGAAAATGTTTCTTCGGGTCTACTTAAAATACACATATTCCACTATCAGTAATTGTCGCAGAAGGGTTTAATTACAATCGCTTAAATGGCTCATCATCATATTGTCTAACTGAAGTCAATTCGGTCCTGTTATAATTTGATATCCGTACTTTGGAAAGATCAATTCGACGGTCGTCACCGCAGAGGTCTAACCGTCGTGAGGAGTTATAACACCACACCCACTGTCGGGCGTCGGCAATTACGTTCAATGAATTACACTGAAACGTCTAACGTTCGATTATGTACGGAACGGACATTCGGCGCGGATCGTTGGGCAAGTTCATTACGAGCACCGTTCCCGGTCTCTGATCGTCTTCGGCTAACGACTTCGTGTCTGATGGGTTGTGATTAACGCGATTCGATAGTTCACTTTGAGTGTTGTTACGTGTGTGTAATTTGAGCTCCTTTCACACACACTTGGAATTGACCAACATCTGTCGTAGAAGGTCTATGAAGATCTTTTTTTAAATATGAAGTGAGAATGCAGCATGTTTTACTCAGTAGAATAGAAAGTGAAGAAGTATGATATTATTTTAATACTAACACAATAAGTGATCCGGTAAGAAAACTGAGAAACTCTTCGTATTAAAAATTAAATGCATGAATGTAGTACAAGAACACTTGGATATGTAACATTATTTAGGATTATTTGTTATTTTCTCTAAACTTGTTTATATAAAGTTCTTCACAAGACATTTTTTTTTTGAAAAATATACATATTTTACATTACATTTTTTGATGAAGTTCGTTGCTAATATTGTAAATATTTTCATGTCTATATCTGTGTTGTTTCAGAATCTATAAAAACGTAGTAAATTTTATACGTATGCAGTATTCCCGAACAATATTCCAGCTTCGCTATGGAGCGATTTCGCTTGCAGTAAAGCTTTTTATTCCCTTTTAACGAACATAGTCTGGGCAATGGAAGCCGCCGCCCGCATTTTAATCCCTTTCTAACTCGCTATCTCTACGCTGATGAATAAAATCCTGTATTGCTCATTGTTTTTCCTAGAAGGATCACATGTCGAAGAGACGTACGAGTTAGGTTACATGCATACATACGTATATTACGTATATGCATTTATAAACGCTATAGTATATACTATCGCGTTTTTGAACATACAAAAAAAATGCTGCAACTTAGTTATTACAATACAGTTGAAAGAACCTCATCTACTCGTATAGGTTAAAAGTAGGGGCCTAGACGTTGCGTAGGGACACGTAAGCTTGATGGCTTATGTAAATTTCTTACATTTTTACCTTTTCTGCTAGCAAATTTGTCTAGGTGTCCAGATGTCTTATAACTCACAAGTCCCGTGTATTCAAGATACCGTAAAACTATACTAGGATTAAATACATTTGACGTTGAGATTAGTACGCAAAATCAGTTAGATCAATTTCAAAAGTTTTTTTATATGTTTAAATGTATTTCGTTCCAACTGAAAGAGCAGTCACGATAACAACATATTTTTTCAACTGAAATATAAAATGCTAGTAAAAAAGCATAAAATTAGTAAATATTGATTGCTTATGCGAGGCGAATTAACTCGACCCACAGCACATTTACAGCGGTAGAGCAACGCAGCTGTTCCCGCTGCTGAATGGGCCGGCCGGTCGAACCGGATAAGTATCATAGAAAATCGGTGTAAAGTGGAAATGTTTATGCTTCCGCGTTTAGTCCGGTTCCGGTTTTTCTTTCTCTCATTCTTCTACCTACGTTGGCCTTGTCCCTATTCTTCCTCATTGTCCCTCCCGCTCCTTCCGCTCTCCCTCCACCATCTTCCCACCTTTTCACTCTTTCTCACTCTATCTTTAAAAAAATTCCCTCCCTTGAAAGCTGGCAACGCATTTGCAAGTTCAGTAATGTTGCAAAGTCCAGGGGCGGCGGTAATCGTTTGCCATCAGGTGAGCCGCTTTCTCGTTTGTAGCCTACCCCATAAAAAAAAAGTAATTTGTAAGTAGTACTGTGTTACGATTGGCAGGGCTGTTACCAGCGTTATTACTGGGTAAAGAGATAGACCTTAAATACCTGGTTGACGAACGCACTTTATTGGCAAATGTGTTCTGTATAACTCTGTGTTGCTATTAGTGTAAGAGACATTTTACCGTCACCTCATTGCCTAAAAACAGATCTATTTAAAAGAACGTCTAAAAATATCCATTTAAATTTATATTTGCGTTAATGCACTATTAACATATTTATCTAATGCGCTAAATGGGTGGTAACTGGTCTTTGACGAGCTTTAATCGGAACTGGTGTCGTTATGAATATTTAAAAAAAAATATAACACGTCTCGAATGACTTTTTACGGATACTTAAGACGACTTCAAGCTAAAAGTTCGGTCCATATATATTTAATACTTATTAACATTGACTGAAATGTAAAGTTGATAAAGCTAAATATTTTAGTAAGTAAGGTTCTAGAATGTTTTGAATAAATTTCTCGTTTACGTTGTTTCTTACTTCAAAATATGTTCAATTAGATACAATTTCAGGTTTAAATTAACTGAGTAAAATCACATACATTTGAATTCATCGTAATAAAAATACATATTATATTTTGGTCGATGATAAAGATTTGTTAAATGTTAATTAAAATCCCATAAAATTTTTGACGCTCTCGGTTATAGTCCTTTTTTGTTACTCGAATAAATTCAACAAACCATTTATTACAATTGTAAAATTTACGGAGTTGGCATATAATGATTTGAGAAGATCGTATAAAACAGGCCTGGGCAAATGGCGGCCCGCGGGCCGGATCTGGACCGCGGTAGAATTTTGTCTGGCCCGTAATGCATTGTATTATTATTAAAAACACAAATATTAGTTTTTGTCTAACATAGATTGGTGCATAAAAAAATTTTAATCGTAAGCAATACTTATTACACATTATCAGATTGTCATCTGCAATGTGGCCCGACTATCAAAATATTTGCCCACCCCTGGTATAAAAGAATTTAAATCGAAATTTAGACCTAATAATAGTACGATAGTTAGAAAATTATTATATATTATTTTAAGGTCCGCGTACGCCTATATAGATTATAAGTGTAATAATAATTAAAGTTTGTATGTTTGTTTTCTTTGCTTTCTCTAATTATTCGTTTTGATATATTGAGATGAAGCTTTTTATTTTTTTTATGTAGTAGGCTGACAAACGAGCAAGCGGTTAACCTGATGGTAAGCGATTACCGCCGCCCATGGACATTTGCAACATTACTAAACTTGCTTGAGGAGGAGGAGCAAGAACTAAAGTGAGAGAAGGAATGAGGGGAAAGAGGGGATGGGCCACCGGCCCTCTATCCCCTATCTTCCTTCCGCTCCCTCTCCTTCTCTCCACTCGCTTCCTTTCCTGCTCTCACTTTCGTCCCTCTCCTCTTTCGCCCACCTTTACCACGACCCACCCCTCTTTCAAAATCACTCTCAATCCCACTTTTTTTAAAAAAAGGCTTGTTGGCTAGTCTACTTCATAAAAAAAGGGAGAACATTCGTGGCAATGTTAGTACGAAATCTTGTGTATCAAATATTATACTCGAAGAATTATTTCAATTAGGGTTCGTATTTCTCACGAGACCAGTCTGTGCCATCATGATGTTCTTGGACAAAAATTCGTGCACACCATTATGTAACGTGTTTAGAACATGTTTATACGTACGTGTACGGTGTAACAGTACAAATTTGCGCCCTCAGCAGTTTATTCTATTACGTACCGGGGGAAAAAGGCACGCGTACTTGTATCAAGCAATTATCGATCGAAAGTCAGTTCTCGTCAAATCATTAAAATTTTATAGTACTAAGTTAATATCAATAAACTGCCGTACATTTATATCAAGTATTGTTCTTCTCTTCTTTATAGCAAATAAAACTAACTTTTTAAAATAGAAATTTATAAATTAACAGTGTAGGAGCAACCCTGAATATGAAAATCTAGTGTACCTATTATTAACTAAATTATTGTTATCAAAATGCATGAGAAGAAACGATTTTACTTTTATTTCATTTGATGTTTGTTTTTATTTATTTAATATTTCATCAAATTATTATTTTAAGTTTATATTTTACTTTTTGTGATTATATATATGTGGAATGAATAAAGCTTTATTATTATTATTGTTCTTTATCATAACATCATCAAAGCAAACTATAAGGTGTGTGGTGTTGAACACAGACCTTATAGTAACATAATAAATATTATGTATGTATAAGAAAGAGTTGAAGTAGTTCAGTGTCCAAGCGGGTTATTAATTAAAAATATTTTTTTTATGTAGTAGGCTGACAAACGAGCAAGCGGTTCACCTGATAGTAAGCGATTACCGCCGCCCATGGACATTTGCAACATTACTGAACTTGCAAATGCGTTGCCAGTCTTTAAGGGGGTAAATTTTAGAAAGGGAGGGAGGATGATCGAGGGGGAAAGGGAGGAGGAGGAGGGGGAACAAGAATGAGAGAAAGAATAAGGGGAGAGAGGGGATGGGCCACCGGCCACCTCACTCACCTGACGAAATGCAGAAGCAAAACCACTTCCACTTCACGCCCATTTTATGTGAGGTCGTGGTACTAATCCGGTTCGAGCCGGCCCATTCAGCAGCGGGAACGTGGCTCTACCACCGTAGTAGTAATTTAAATGAATAAAATTGTATGAGTCAACTTTTTCGACGTATCATAACTGAGTTTGATGATTATCTTTCTAATGTAGAGAGTTTTCCGTTAGGTTGATCCCATGAACACTTCTTGATTATTAAACTTTGGACAACAAAGACATACGAGGGAATATATAAAAATTAAATATGACTTAACTATGGTGATCGAAGTATTATTAGATTTATTTACATATAATCTGTTAGAGTTGTCTAAGATAAAATGTTTTCAGGGCAGCTCACTTTCTTAACCGACTGGTCTAGCTAGCTTATTGTCTTATGGAAGAATCCTATATCGTGCGATTTTAATGTGCGTTTTACATTCAAACGTTATACATCAGTTAGAAATATCACTGGCCCAGAGTAGACTCTGAAATAGGTCGGGTTTCTTAATCCATGTTATACTTCCCCTTATTTATTTAACATAAACTTATAATAGGCTTGCCCCTAACACCACGGTATCACGCAGATCTTTCTTGGCTCATCGTTGCATTCGCCAACCAAATGTATAAAATGGCTTTTACAATCTTATCTATTAAATAAACGTCCTAACCTTAGGCAATCAAGTGTGTTCCGTTTTATTACATGAAGTTTGATTGAAAACATCGGTAGAACACGATATAAATGTATTTTCTTAACATTTCACCGTCTAAAGCGAGTTACCGCAACGCATGTCGCTTGAACTGTCTGTGAAACGCAGACGGTTTACTTACGTACCGATATTTTATGTTCACTGCATAAGTAATCGAAGAGAATTCAGCCGGCGGAGAAATGCTTTGGCTGTAGGAAACTCATACGTAAGTGTACTTGACAATGTTTGACTCAACTTTCGGTTGCTTTCTCTGTAAAATTTCGTCGTATGAACACAGTATATTTGCAACTAAAATATTTTAATTTTCTAGTTGTAAATATACTTGTTTCTTATTTATATATCTATAATTGTTTTAATTAATTAATTAGTTATATAAATCTGGGATCGTCGTCATGGTAAGCTATGATGAAGTGTGTTTTTCGATATACTTAAATGTATATATATTGTATTAGATAACAGACACAAGACATTTCGGTGTATTTAAATGAGTAATAATCAAATCCTATATTCCATCTGTTCGTTACAAATACCAAATTATTATATATGTACTTACATGTACATTTATATATACATATATACGGTGGATTTATTTTTGAATAAAGGTTAGGCAAAGATACTACTTTACAACACACAAAGATATAATTTTCTTTTTATCAGAATTAAAAACAAAACGTGTAGTTTATTAAAAAGGCTAGTCTTCGTTACATAAAAGCCTCGTCTTTTAATACGATTAAGACAGCAATAAAATAATAAAGTGACATTTACATTTGCTCTTAGTTTCAATAATAACACTATGGGTGTTGTGCAGTTCATGTATTCACAGTTTTAGAAAACTAACTTCGTCGACGTGATTTCAGCTAGACTTTGCTCCTGATAGCCGTTGTGGGTATTTGATAGACATACTCGTAGCTCTGAACTATAACTTTGGGATAACTTTCGGATTGTCTCCTTAAACTTCGTCGGTTGGAAGTACTATAGGTGCTGAAGATATTCGTATGTATAAATAACAACTTCATTGTTCATGCAAACTCCTGTCCCACTGGACGAACAAAATCCACTGAGATATGGTATTTATACACACGAATTTGGCTGGCCCGTTGGTGTAGTGGTTAGTTGTTCTAACTGTAAAGCCAAAGGTCGTCGGGTTCGATTCCCACCCAGGACAAAATATTTGTGCGATGAACACAGGTATTTGTTCTGTGTCTGGGTGTTAATTATCTATATAAGTATATATTTTAAAAAATACCTAAGTATGTATATCAGTTGTCTGATCAACATAGTACAGGCTCTGCCTAGTTTGGGATCAGATGGCAATGTGTGAGATGTCCCATGATATTATTATTATTATTAAAAGACTTACTTTCTTTCCAGTGTCGACATTTTAGTCTAAGTCTTTTACTTACGTTCTCCGATTTGGGGTGTGGCCACGCGGCGGGCGGGGGATCACAGGCGGGCTGCGCTCGAGCGGGGAAGCTCTGCTTTCGGCGGGCAGTCCCACCCGCCACGCCAGCGTTACCCGTGCGCCCGGAGTTCGACCACTCACCGTTCTGTCGTTCATGTACGAAGGGCTGTTAAATTAACCCTCAACAAAAATGAGGTGGGTTATAGCACTTATGACATATGTATATATAAGTATATGTCTGTGTGTCATGAATGGACCGATTTTGCTGCGATCTTTTTTAATTGAAAGCTGCCGTGATCGAGATGGTTCTATGATTTGTGAAGTTCTGTTCAGGTGTTTCATGATCATCAGATGATTTCCTGCTTAACAAAAGTGCCACTAACGTCTTACCAACTTAAACGGATTCGATTGATTCGAAATCATTGAGGCGGTTGTTTCTTGGATAGTTGGGAGATCAATAATAATTTTGAATTTGATATTATCATATTCCCATCCCATTTTTCTAAAAATATTTGATGAAATTTGTGATTTATTGAAAAATTTTCGCGGGCAGCGAAGTATTGATGAAATATTTAACCATTCCTATAACTGAAATCAAGAGTATTTGAGCGAGGGGAAAAAATATTGCAATCCGATAATTGGTTTAATTTACACACATCGTGAATGTCTTGGTTTAAGAAACGCTAATAGATTAATGTAGATACATATTTTGCAATTCGAATAATATCAATGGCGTGTATTTCATATTATTAGAAGAACATTTTTGAAAAAAAAAGGGTTTTAAAGTTATAATTTTTCTTCTCAACTTAAACTAAAACGTTTAAATCAGCGTTGTTTTTATTTTTCAAATAGATCGTTTATTATTTGAATATTATATATCTTTCAAATATGAAAACAAACTGGTATTCTTATATCTCACCTACAATGACACGACATTGCTAATCGATTCTAAATTGAAAACTGTATCGAATCTCGTCGCCACTTCTTGTTTTTTTTATCAATCAGTGTTTGATTGATAAAAAAAACGTGTATGTGTAATAATGAAATGTTTAAATTAAGCGTAAAAATATAAAATCTACAAAAAAAAATCACATAATGTTCAAGGTCAACGACCCCATATTTGTTTTCATAATCTGTTATATTATTAAGTGTTCGTTTTTAGTTCGAAACTGTTTTTTGCGACGTTTTATAATTGGCTGTAGATCAATCACATAAAAAGGAAAAACATGACACGAAGGAGCGTAAAAGGAATAATTAAGACAAAGTTATTAAAAATATTTATAAGCTGTTATAAATATTTATAATACAACAAAATAACTAAAACAACTTCGTTACAACAAATGTAGAAATATTAATAATATAGTTAGCATGGCTGTGGATTAGATTTTTTCCAAAGTATAAACATCAATAAAGAGAAAATGTTTTTGATGTTTTAGAGCTAGTCGCTTCGTTATCAACCTATTCATAGCACTTTGAAGTTTTTGGATACAGATAAGTTCACAAATATATTGACTCTTAACATACGGTAGTAGGAAATATTTACGGTATAAACTTGAAAATGTGTTCGTCGGTCCATTATTCTATCATGCGTTACGGTGGTAGAGCCACGCAGCTGTTCCCGCTGCTGAATGGGCCGGCTCGAACCGGATTAGTACCACGACCT
>DWHO01000140.1:0-25831 GCA_018247575.1 Eurytides lysithous rurik | reverse complement strand
CGGATTAGGCGATCCGATGAAGCTTTACAGAGCCGCATAGGCTAAAAGCATCAACGTCAGTCCAGATAAGATAAGATCATGAAATTTTGCCTAAGCGTAAGCACATGTAGTATTTTCAGTAGTTTTTAATCGGAGAGTTTATGTCTTAAATTTTTGGAATGATAACATGGTGATTGTTTTGTCATTTTACATCAGTTCTATTCTTCCCCCACAGTAAAATCTGGTGGTAGGTTTGATGGGGTTGTATGTCGTAAACAATTAAGGTGTAAAACTTCTGGAAATTAAAGATAGATGATGATAGATGAATGGAATGAGAAGAAAAAGCAGTAATCTCCTCAACTTAATGAAATTCACAGTTCTACACACGTACTACAGTGCAGTCAAACGTTAAAAATACTTTGGAATGAGTAAAAATAAACCGTTATTATATTATTTTATCAGTTATTTTCTTTCAGAAATGAAGGGAACTATGTATTGTACAGACAAAAATGCACCATCTTACTATTAGCGGAAACATCTTCATGATTATTATCTAAGTAAATAAGAAAAATATGTAAAATCCTTTTCTCTAGTATTCAACAAGTAAACATATGTGACTGATAAAACAATGACTAGAATCGATCTTTAATCGAAAACAACTTTGACATTTAAAGGCGGAACTACGATCGCTAGGTCATCACTGGTTAATGTGTTCAGAAAATTACAAAAATTACAAGGCTAGTTGTCTATATTTTGTATTTGCCATATTAATGATGGCGAAATGACTAATCCATACAATTATGTTAACATTTTGAAATCATCGGAAGTGTTTTTGAAATCAACATCTTGACGGTTTCGTAAACGTACAATGACTTGAAAATGACTAACGGATGTAATGAACAACTCGAGGCTAAAATTGCCGAGCGCAATGAACGTGTTAAAAAAGTATATCGGTGAGTTCCTAAAAAGTACGATTTACTAAAACATTAAATTTGAACGTGTTTTCTATTTAATAGGTTATTTCTATAGGTGACTAAGATGTTGGCTGTTATAATTATTACATAGCCATGACATATGTCTTATTGGAATGTTGATAGTATTGTTTTTTGATTGGTATCATGGCACCCTCACAACTCTTCACAAAATATCAGCCACTTGTTTCTAAATAAGGCTCACATATTACATATACATTATATTTCAAAGTGGATTTATTTACGGTGGCCAGAAGAGATGGTACTGCTGCATTGGTAGTTATTCAAGTTTGATGAGCAATATCAATGACAAATACTTTGTATCTGTGTCCTAAAATGATATTTATTTCTTTATTTAATGTGGCTTTAATATAAATTTGTTTTGGTTTTTACTAAATATAATTTCAGGTATGTAACTGATGTCTCACGGAGAATTGGGGAGTCAACAGCTGCATGCAATAGTGTATCAGGCCTATTTGCTACAAGTGTTGAAGTGCAACGGCAAAAATTGCGTGAAAACTGTGAGAAGCTATTGTTTTTGGATTCATTAAACTATGGGAAGAAGTCCCTCGAGCTCCTTTGGCGTAAAGTTTATTATGAGACTGTGTGCGCTGCAAAAAAGTATCGAGAGGCGAACAGTGAATTTGATGGTTATCTATTTACTCATATCATGAGTGGCATAGGCCATTTCCACCATTTAATGACAAAAATTGAATCTGAAATGAATGTTAAGGCAGTTGAGCTAGATTACATGTCCTTGGATGTTGATGAGGAGAAACAAGATGGAGGGACATCTGATGAAGAAGAAGTGAATTTTGCCAAAACAGCGCTTTTCTCTTGCTTAATATATCTTGGAGACTTGAGTCGTTACCAAGCGGAAATTTTCAGCACCTTTGATCCATCAATTGCTGCTCGATACTATCTGCAAGCAGCTCAACTTGATTTATCATCTGGCATGCCATACAATCAGTTAGGTAATTTATGGTTAGACAAGAACTACAATTTGGATTCTGTCTGCTATTATATTCACTGTCTTAGCTCGGTATTACCATTTGAGGGTGCTATTGACAATTTAACAAAAATTTTTGAAAAAAACAACCAGTTTCTTGAAACAATTAATGATTCTGAAACATGTACACAGACCGAACACATCCAAAATACAATCGCCGAATTTCTTTCTCTTACCGAAATATGGTACCTTGGTAAAGAAGACTCCAATGTTCCGAAATTGTGTAGCAGCATCGCTCAAAAGCTTAAGATAGGAATGGATTTCAATGTTAACCCCTTACCAGATATAAACAAAAATTATTCTGAATACTCTCAAGCCATTGAAGAAGAACACATTAACCCTTCATATTTAAATTCAAATATGATTCATAATGTCGTAGAAATTTGCCTATTTACGAAAGCAAAGATGATAGAAACGGATGAACCGAAAGCCTTTGCTTGCAAAGCTTTTACTCTAGCTTTTCTTTCGCAGCTACTGCAGAAACTGCACAAACATTTGGAGTCACTAGGACTGAAAAGCCCGGCGTACAAATACACACCGAAAGCACCACTAAAACAGGTCATGGAAGAGGATATAGCCGCTGAGGAAAATAAAAAACCTGTAGAAAGTGTCATTGTTAATGGAAATAAAACTAATGATGTTAATAATGAGACCATTTCAAAAGATGAGACAGACAATGAGGAGATTAAAGTTAATGGAGATGCAAAAAGCAATAAAAAAAATTTAGCAAAGCGCAGACGACGAAGGCGCATTGTGTCATCAGAGAGTTCCGATGTAAGCGACGCTGATACTGAAAGTAGTGCAGTTGAAACAGATAAGTCTGAAGAGGAAGCCTCAAACGACGAAGAAATGTCCGATTCTTCTTACGAATCTGACAATGACTCTAAAAGCTCAATATGTGATGATACAGACAATGAAGATATTCCAATAAATGGTAACACTGAAAATGGATTAAACAATGATATAACAGAGAAGAGAAATGGTAAACCCGATTCGGTACTAAACTCTGCACTTAATAAATATGAAAAGAAAACTTTGGAATGTCCTGAAAACAAATTAGATATTGAAGGCATTAAAAACTTCTTAATGGGTGATAACTTTTTGCCAAGTATCAAATTATTGCAAGATTGGGTTTTAACAGAGAAAGATCTTATATTATCTTGTGGAGAAAGTGGTGAGGCCCTGTTTCAGTGTGTTGTGGACTTGCTAAATATATTTTTGTATTATTTCAACTATAAAGGTCATGATAAATTTCCATCAGAAGACTACAAAATATTGAATTATGCTAAATTGGTTGTCAAGAGGTTGAAATTAGAGTATAAAACAATCCCTCTACCAGAAGACATAAATCTCCGTGGTACTAATATATGCAAGTTTGATAAAGACGCAGCTGAATGGCAAATACTGGTGAAATATAAACCATCACTATATGAAGAGAACATTATAAGAATGCTCAGTTTCATTGATTTCGGTTATCAAATCGCTAAGATTGTTCCAAGGATAAGATTCAATAGGTCCTTGAAAATATTCTACTTGAAAAAACTTCTGCCACCAAAAATCACCACAAAGGTCAATCATAAAAGAAGCAGAGAATGGCACAGTTCTAAGAAACCAGTAAGTTTATTATTTTTTAAAATGGTCTAAATAGTCACTAAATTTAGTTTTTATACCTATAACGGCTACAATTATTTAATTTTATAAAGCACAGAAAGTGAAGATGATTTTTTGTAAGAACTTGATTTTTATTTGTGGTGTTAACGACACAAAACTGTTTATCCAGTATTATTTAGAAAATAACAATGCAAAATAATTCATAAAGTGGTGCCCATCCTTTAGTCTGTGGTAGTTTTGTATGTAAATAAATAACTCTCACTTGTGCCGGGCTTTCATGAATGTTTGTGACATGCTCACAGATGTCAATAAAAAGTCTGTTGCAGGTTGTTTGTGGTAGGACTCTTTTAAACTCCCCTTGAAAAGTGCTTGTGCCCGTTATTAACCTTCAAAGCAGGTTAGTGAGGTTTTTTTTATGATTTAGGCGGACAGATGAAAAAGTGGCACATCTGATGGTAAGTGATCACCGCCGCCCCCGAACTAGAAAACGCGTTGCCAGCCTGTAAGAAGGGAAATTTTTTAAAGGGGAAGAGATAAGGAGTGAGAGGGAGGGAAGAGGAGTAGCAATATCCCCCATATTTGCAGTAGCATTAGGAGTAGCAATATCCCCCATTGCTACCCTTTGGGGATGGAGTAAGAGATAGGAAGAGGTGTGAGAGAGGTAGGAAGGAAAGCGAGAGGGATAGGCCACCGGCCACCTCACTCACCGGACGAAACTCAGAAGCAAAAACACTTCCACTTTACGCTGATTCTCTGTAAGGTCGTGATACTTATCCGGTTCGAACCGGCCCATTCAGCAGCAGGTGCAGCTGCATGGCTCTATAAGGTGTAAACAATACTGTCTTTTAATAGGGTAATATTTACAGTGAATGTACCGATAGTAGACCGTCTTATATCTATGGGTGAGAAACGGTGTTGCTATTGGTTTTGGTTGTGGGTAAGCATGTTATTTCATTGCAGTAGCTAGTTAATTCCACAAGAATCAATGGAATTTTATGAGATATACATTGAAGACAAAGATGAATTATGCTAAATATACTATATTTCAAAACTCCTAAGATCCTTGTAATTGTTGAAGACTGACCCGAGGCCCTAAAAGTTGTTACAATGTAAAATATCTTGAGACTCAATGCATAAATTCCCTTTTCAGATCGAAAACAGGGAGGGCGGATTACTTAGACGGTTGGGTCGACTCTGGCTCGTGTCCCAAGTGAAGGAATTAGAACGAACTGGTCACACTCCTGCACCGTCTCTTCTCGCCTTAGACACGGCAGCACTGTACAAACATCTCAAGAGGGTGAAACAGTTACTGCGTACAAAGAATTTCATATTCTTAGTTCCCACTGTTGGTAAGATTATTTTCTATCTATAGTTTTGTTTTACAATTACCTAAAAAATACTCGCTGAAGTATATTCATTAATTTATTGTGTTAACGCGAGTACTTAGAAAATAATGGCCGTAAGTTGCAAAATGAGTTGAAAAGTTGACATTATAAATAAAAATTTAATCCGGTAAGATTATTTTTTTTTAAATTTATAATAAAACTGTTGAGGAATTTACGTTCATGGGGTTGCACTGTTTTTTGGATCACACACTTATTGAAAATGGCAGGACTTTGTCTACCGATCTGCTAGTAATTTCATTTTGTTATTGTATTTTAGTTACTTATGCATAGAGGTATAAGATTTTACATCTCTGCGTAATGAACGGCGTAAAGCCAACCAATTTGGAACTATTAGGCGCGATTCACACATATCGTCACTATAGGTTTGTTCTCGGTCTGGTAAAGTAAAATTTACACATTTCCAAATTGATTATTATACAATAATCAATTAGGAAGTAATGTGTAAATTCATACAATTAGTAACACTCCAGTTCTGGTAGAATCCAAATCATGATAGTTGGTTATTATAATGTGGATCGCCCCTTAGGTTTGGAAATAATGCATTGCATTGCATTGCATTGCAAGACCTTCTCGCCTTGTCGCTAAAGACATAACAAAATATCATAAGAGGATCAATAAGGCCATTGTACAAAAAAAAATCAAGGAGTATCTCAATCAACGTAAATTTCTTAATTAATTTTGGAGTTTCCTAGAAGTTGAAGGTCCAATTGTTTTAATGGGACCCCTTTTGGGGATAGACCTTGACAATGTAATGCAAGAATCATCAGACGCGGTTCACTATCGGCGGAGAAGTTGCGCAACTTACATCCTAAAAGTAGACGAATCGGTAACTGTATTCAAAGTGGGTTAAAAAGTCTATCTGTACGAACTGTTCACATGGTTTTTTGTCTGGTCGATTGTGAGCTTTTAAAAAAGGTCATATAAAAGTTGTGTCTTATTATTTGCACCGTTGATAATAGACACCAGTGTTCATTATACGGAAAGCGAAAACATTCGATAAGAACGACGACCCGTCCATTATGTTTAAACATTTTATCACATGCTCAAAGCCAATACGTCGAAATAACAAATATAAACGATTGTTATTGTGGGTGAGGCTTTGCACTAAAATACGTTCGATTTGTGTCTTGTCTTTGAAATATGTTTGTCGTGTCATAAATAGTGCATGACAATACGATATCATCCACGTATACTATAGAGCAGAGATGGGCAACCTTTTTGCAATGCGAGCCAAAATTGAAAACAACCAAACTTAAGCGGGCCATTACCATTGGTTTTGTAGGTAAATGAAAATTATGTTTTCAGAAATAATAAAAGATATAGTAAATAATAATAATAAAGTAAATAATAAATACTATTTTATTGAAGATTTGATTAAATCTATTTTTTTTTGTTATACAAAAAAACGTAAATTGTTAATGTTTCTATTAATAAAGTCAAACAGGTGATATGTCATAAAATCATGAAAGTTACAGTTGAAAAACCATACTATTCAAGGAATAAAGAGGTCTTTGAAGAAAATCTTTTGTCGTCTTCGACCACTGGGCGATCGGTTGTTAAAAAGTTTTTTATTTAAGCGCAACTTGACGTTTCCGTCTTAAGCACCGCCGGAAAAATAATTATATGAATACACTGAAAAATTAATTATATATGTTTAAATTTCCTTTTATCATCTTCAGTGCTGCAAGAACTCGACGAGTTGAAACGGGAACGCAGCTCGGCCCGGGACGCGATACGCTGGCTCGAAGTTCAACTGAAGAGCGGCTCCCGTTTCGTCAGGACCCAAAGGCCGGGGCAGTCCAAGCCTCTCCCCCTGTTGAAGTATCCTCGCAAATCGCCTCAGCACGTCCACAACTTCGTGCAGATACTGGAATTCTGCAACCACTTCATCGAAGACGAGGGACGCGGCGGCGGCGACACCGAGAATTCGGCTCACGGCAAATCGTCCCTACTTATACTGCTCGTCGGCACCGAACTTGGAAACGCGGAGTATAAAGAATTCAGTATGACGGGAGCCGCCCAATCGGCGGGCATATCTGTCGAGTACATTGGCGATTTCTACACGAAATGGCGTCAGAACGTCCACAAAAGCGGGAAGAAGAGGTGAACGGAACCCTATCGCTCTCCGGTCTCGATTGCTGTTAGGGGAGTGGACGCGACCCTCTGATATCCGGTTACGACTGACAAGGCAAAGGCGCGGGCCGAGTTTGCAAGCGACAGGCGTGATCGGTCCGTTTACTTAATTGATTGGGATATAATCTGTGGGTAATTTTATAATATGTCGCCTGCGTTCTCATTCGCGACGTCGACGTGCCGCTGTACGGACGTGTTTGATCCATACATTGCAATGTTTCGATTTTTTTTTCACGCATTAGTTTCAAATGGGTTTTGTCCGCATTATCATTTGTCCGATCATTCATGTTCATAAGTTCGTTCGTTGCATACTTAACAGTCATTAAATTCATTATGTTATTTTGTGTTTCATTAAATAAAATATCTACGACCTGAGGCGTTTTGTTTTATTTAGGTTCTCAGAAATAAAATTTAAGCCGAATAAAATTTTCTTTAAATTGTAATTAAATAGATCATTATATTTAACTAACAATACATCTACAACTTAATTTTTTTCTAATCTGGTATTTAGTACGTATTTTGTTTACGAGGAAATGTTGCTATGAAGAATAGATAAAGTAAAAGCGTTCTATTATAAGGACATCATACTATATTGATGACCTCGTTCAAATTGTGAAACAAAGATAAAGCCGTGAAACCGACGGCCGCTCATAATTAATATTTATTGAAGTAACTTATTTCACGATCTAAGGAGCATAGCATGTTTTCGTCAGATATACATAATTAAAATAACTATAGAAAACGAAAGGTAAGGTCCGTTGGTTAATGCTCTTGACTGCAAAGCCGAAGGTCGTGGATCTGTCCTGGGTGGGATCGATTCCAAATATTCGACAATTTTTGTGCGATGAGAAGAGGTATTTATTTGTTCTTTCCGGGTGTTATTTATCTATAAAAGTATGTGTTTTAAAATTTATAAGTATGTATATCAGTTGTCTGATTACCATAGTACAGACCGCCCAGTTTGGGATCAGATGGCAATGTGTGAGATCTCACATGATATTATAAAATATAATATAAATACAGCATTTGTCCATTCGTCCCACGATCTATACCTCCGTCTTGATACAATTCGTTTGACAATAACGTACGTATAGCAGTATAGTAGGACATTGGCACATACTTTGAGCTTTCGGTATGTGCGCAAATATAGCAAATCTTACAGTTATCCTGAATTTCATAATCGATAGGATCCGTTTGAACTCGGTTGTCCTCGGAGGTCCCGGCCGCATACTCTACACCATAGGTTCCCAACGGGCGTTGCTGCCCCCTAATTGTCGTTGGAGATTTTCACGGGGGCAATTAGAGAGATAATTAACTTTTAATTTGTGAATAGATTATAGACGTTTAAAATTATGTGTAATTAACTATTATGTAAAATTATTGCGCTGGATTTTTTTCTAGTAAAGGGGGTTCAGGGGTACATAAAAGTTCATAATAGTTTATGCTACACACATTAATAGGGATTATAACATACAGAACATTAAAGAGAAATCGCCTTCGAGCAGGGCGACACCGCGTACACCCAATACACCCCGCACAATTGACAAAGATATAGTCGATGGCCTTTAGTCGAGAACACCTTATTTTTATCACATATGCTTGTATATAATAATGTTTTATGCGTAACCTTGCAGTGGGTTCTATCCGCCTCAAAGAAACTTAGTATTTCCACGGGTTCCGTGATCTGAAAAAGCTTCATAGAGCCGCATAGGCTGAAGGCGTCGACGTCAGTCTATGCAAGATACAAGACTCTCATCATACAAGACTCAATTAAGTTAAATTACAGATAACAAAAGGATATTATTGCATTGTTTATATAATGTAACATGGCGGCGATTAAACCCAAAAATCGTTCAATGAAGCGATGCGACACTCCACACTTAATACATTTTTTTTGACAAAACATATATGTGTTGTCCACACTGCGAGACACGATTTATTTCGAACACATATTTGTGTTAAGCCGCACGCGCGGATGGAATTTTTTTCACACAACGGTTGTGTTTCAGCAGTCAATGTATTAAGAGAGCTTTATACAATCTAATAAAAACTAGTTTGTATGGGTGGTGCATGTAATATTAATGCGGTTTCTATAACAATAAAAGCAATAGAAAGGCCAAAACAAAAAAAATATTTAATATACACTATATTTATTTTTTTTCAAATATTTA
Organism: Eurytides lysithous rurik; assembly: GCA_018247575.1. Classification (NCBI taxonomy): domain Eukaryota; kingdom Metazoa; phylum Arthropoda; class Insecta; order Lepidoptera; family Papilionidae; genus Eurytides; species Eurytides lysithous. Next base: position 16,551 of record DWHO01000140.1, on the reverse strand, counting down.
CCTAAAATAAGGATAAATTAAAAATAATAAGTTACATAACAAATATAAATAAAGAAGTCTGGCAGGAGAAATAGCCCCAAGGGAGTGTTTTTTAAGATTAAAATTTTTAAGTAATTCATACTAACTAATGTTAAATCGCAAACATTAAAAAAACCACACTATTTTCTATTGTGATGCCACTACATTTAGCTATCAATTATTACGCAAAACTGAATGCTGAAGATAAAATACATTAGGAAAAAAAACAATAAAAAATTAAAAGGGGTTAAGATTTTAATAAATACTATTACTCTGGTTTTTATGATCACTAACATGTTAATTTGAAATGCAACAACCTCTTCTATCGTACACAAACGTAGCCTCATATATAGTCCAACGGCTCAGGAGGTTAATAAAAACTCTCCATTTATCCAACTTAAATTATAATGAATCAATACAATAATGTACAAAATATACAATATGCTTTAACAATCTTTCAACAGTCTTATAACTTTATGCCTATAGTATTGCACTTAAGAACTCCAGTGATGAGTAATGTGAAATTATTACTATTAATAGTAAATGTATATGAGATTATTCTTAACTTTAATAAATGTTATATCTGCTTGCCGATAACGCCATACAATTACAGGAGTGGACAAGCGTTTTGCCATGTAACAAAAATGTTACAAAATTACCCGCCTAACATTTGCCATAGGCAATTTATAACTATTATTCCTGTACAGCCGCCATATGCTACCTACTAAAGCATATTTACAAAAACGATAACAAGATTCCGGGATAGGCTAGCAGCCCACCAATTGTATGAGCCGCTGCACGGTAGAGCGGTCTAACAAACACAAGTCAAAATCAAACGTTTGAGTAGTCACTTCGTATCTTCCCGTCTCGGCGATAAGGTTCACAACCCTTTCGAGATCCTCATTGTTCTTTATCATCATTATACGTTGCTGCAGACCACGCAGTTGTACCATGTAGTCTGGGGATAAGTCCCCTGGCTCAGCATCCTCACCCAGACTACTAGAAACCCCATTGTCTTGCACTTTGGTTTCGACTGAGACAGAACCACTGCTTTCACCGTTTTCATTGTTCGTAGCACCCAATTCACTGGCTTTCGCGATTTTCCTGTTCTCCATTTCTTCCTCCTCAGCTGCTTTCCGTTTCCGACGCTTCTCTTCGCGTTTGGACGATCGGTCTTTATGCTTTTTCGATTTCTCCTTTTGGACAGGCGGTGGTTCAACTACTGGTTCAAGCTCGGGCTCCGCTTCTGGTTCCGGTTCAGGTTCGGGTTCTGGCGATGGTTCGTGCTTAATTACCGGCGAAGGATTTTTGATTTCTTCTTTCACATCATCATCATCAGCTATTATTGACACTTCAGAATCCGAATGACTGCTGTTGACATCTTCGACGCTTATATGCGAATTCTTTATCATGCCACTCTTTGAACTACACTGAGACGCCGTATCAATGGATATTGGTGAAGCCGGCTCTGGTATTAAGCGTTCTTTGAGAACTGGTGTATCTCTATGTTCAATTATTTCCGGTTTCTCCTGTGGAGGGTCCTTAACTTTATCATGCTTAATCTTTTTCTCTTTATTTGACTCTTTGTGCTTTTCTTTTGATTCATCCCTTCTTTTATCTTTTTTCTTATGTTTGTGCTTTCTCTCTGAATCACCTTTTTCTTTTGTTTTACGAATCTCAATTGTTTCTTCATTATCTTGTGCAGGTGTTTTTCTGAGATTTTCTAAGGAGAATTTGTTTATTACTTTTTCGGGTTTTTGTTGTTTTTCTCTTGTGTGAGATAAATCTTTTACTGGGTCTTTTTCTTTAATAACTTCTTTTATTTTTGGAATTTCTTTGAGTAGTTCTTTTGGTGATTCTTTTAATTTATGACTTTCCTTTTTGTGCTCTTTTTTGTCCTTTTTATCTTTATCTCTATCATGACTCTTTTTTTCTTTTTTCTTCTTCTCTTTTCCTTCTTTTTCTACTTTAACATCTACAGACCTTGATTCAATTTCCATTTTTGGCTTTTTAGATTCAAACAATTCAGGTGCATGTTTAGATTTGTAATCTTCTTTTATACTGGATGCACTATTAGACCGTTGCGATGGACTTGGCGGCCTTCTTACCGGACTTACACAACGTTTTTTAACTATGTCTGGAGAAGGTGGCCTTTCATTTGGTCTTTTGCTTGGTTTATCTTTTGATCTTTCATGGTCCTTATGGTTTTTTACTTTTTCACCTTTGGTCTTATCTTTATCATTTTTTACTTTTACTTTTTCTGGTTTTGGCTCTTTGTGTTCATGTTTGGATTTTTTATCTGAACTCGGTCTGTCCCTTTCCTTCTTTTCCAATTTCACAGCAGTCATGTTTTTCTCAACTTTTTTAGGGTCGGGTGAAACTTTAGGAGGCTTTTGTATGGGAGGTCCAAATAAATTCTCAAAACTGCTTGTTCTGGGTGGAACCTCTTCTTTGTACTCTTTTGATTTGTGTTTTTTAACATTTTCTGAGGATAGTTTAGGTTTATTAAGAAGTGGTTGTTTTTCTTCTGTAAATGAATCTCTACTACGATTTTCCTGGTCAGGATTTGTGTAAAATGCATTATTTGTTACAGGAATACCTCCACCTTTTAATAATTTTTTTCTAAAATCATCATTAGGGTTTTCAAAAATATACCTGTCCTTAAGAAAACCACTTTGTTGTAATGTAAAATCATATGAAAATTTGATCTTCTTGGGTTCATCTTTATTTTTCAAGTATATTTCAATTGGGAAAAAAAATCCAGCATAACCTGACTCACTTATGGAAAATGGTGGTTCCTTAACAACTGAAAAAATAAATGGAATATGATTAAGTTTTTGTAGATACCAATAAAAAAAATTGTTTTCAATAAAAGAAATAAGGTATGTAGTACAGGTAAAGACAGACAATTTATTGTTTTTATTTTTGAGGATGATATGTCTTTATTGAGAAAGTAAATTTGGTGGCAAAAACATAAATAACCTAAGTTATAAAGTGACAACATCACTTAAATGACAACTCCATAAACAAAATATTTTTAATTAATGTTTAATTTGATGTCTTTGAAGAATGGAGAACAATATTACCTCTTTTTGGTTTAGGAAATGTTTCGTGCAGATGAAAAACTACTTTGTCAACAAAGTGACTTATATCAGCGCCTTCTTGACCGCGAACGAAGACTTCCCAGTCATGAGTAAATCCTTCTGGGGTCTTTTTAGATTTTAATGACGCTTTGTGTCCGATCTCAAAATTTACTTTAATTGCTGACATTTTTCATCTGAAACAACGGTTAAAAAGTTTCAACGATAAATTTGGACTTAAGTAATTAAAAATAAAAGTATAAAGCTCTAAGTACGCAATGTTATATTCTTTCGATGATAAAAATAATATTAATGGGACTTACAATTCCACGTCGATATCTGTATAAAACAATACGTAAACATAACACTTATATATAGTTTAATATTGTGCTCTTTACAAATATATCACAAATATAGAAAATAATCTTTTAGCGCCCTTGTTATTTTTGTCCGCCATATTCAGTTTTTCATATCGTATCGACAGTCGAACTGTGAACGTTCCGTTTCAAATGGAAGAAAAGTTATTTTTTGTAAACAATAGGTGGTTTCCCGTAGACAAATAAAAAAATATTTTGCGTACAACTATTTTAAGAGACGACATAATATTTTTATGATATAAGTTATGCCTGAATTGAATATTTTAAAATTAACTTTCTACTAAATAACTTTTTAATTTAAATTACGAGAACTACAAACGTCAATCATGACAAGTGACGTTTATTGTGTAAGTGAATTTAATTTGATGCGCGACTTTTTTTTACGCATCGACTTCAATTGCATGTATTCATTTTTAAGCCTTTGATTTAATTTTTTTATCGAATATTTCTAAACAAAATTTGTGGAAATCAATATATTTGCAATATTAATAAATGAATGTCTTTTATATTATATTTTAAATTATTTTCAGTAAAATCATAATTTTTATACTTCGCTGTTAAACTGGTAATTTTAATTTATTTAATTTGTTTTGTGTATTTGTCGGAAGAGGCCCGCGAGCGGACGGCTCGCGCACTCAGGAGCAACAACGTAGCTGGTGCACGACGACGATGCAGTGACGACGTCCACTCCGCTGCAAATCAGCGACCGCTGTTAACGTGAGATAAACAATACGTCTAACTGGGGGAGCATGACGCGATCCAAGGGCCTTTCGGAAGGAGGATCGAACCTCGGCTTGAATCACAATCGATAGGGAGCCTAATCGGAGGAAGGTTTATGTCGTCAAATTGACTTTAACCTCGGGAATATATGCTCGATCACTAGCATTCGAGATTATTTCCAAAACTACTAATCGTACAGTAGTTAGTATATTAAAGTCAATTGCAGCACGACAAAAGTCATTCAAAAGCGACCGGACACATGACGATATTGTGTGTAGATCATAAGAAAAAGGAAACTAGTTGAGTTTTCATTCTAAAGCCAAATTACATGCTTGAAATTGGACGTCAGACATTTTTAATTCAAAATAGGACTGTGCATTTGTAAATTTTCTTGATTCACCTAAGAAAGTCGATAGCGCTTTTTATTAATGTAGTAATTTAGATACAGTAAATACACATTCCTTATTTTGTTTTCTATAGATTTTTCTATGCTGTGTACAAAAGTGTTTTTTTTTACACATAGTATGATATTAGTCTGTATATTATTTATTAACACACGGATACACAACAACGACCTGAAAAAAATATTTAATCTATATAATTACCCTCGTTAAATCCTTGACTGTCAAAATGAAATGATTATATGCTCTGTGGACCCCGTGGATTACAAAATTATGAAATAGATATACATTTGTTTAATTACTAGAAAGATACAGTATTTGATATGTCAAGGCTATTAACAGGACTACTGCAACCACTAAGGCAAGTATTAACAATGTTTATACCAATCGCAAACATAATTCGTGGAGTGAAGATTAAATATCCTTAACCATCCCCTAACCTCCCAGCAATCTCCGTGTTTGTACGTTAATTTCAAACTATTTGGCATTTAAGAAGACTAAAATGTACTAATTAGTATAATATGTACACGACTTCAGAAACAGTACCCAAATGCAGTAAATATTATTTTAGCGTAACATAACCTGCTACTAAATCCATTAATGTTTTTTTTAGTCATATGATTAAATCGATGAGATCTTCAAGAGCTCAAGAAAAATAAAAATAGTATTTGCTTTATTAGTAATCTCTCTGATTTTGATAGGCTTTATCATGGCTAATTTACAGCAATACTTAGATTATTGTATTAAAAGTTACTCACATATTTCTTTTTTATTTCCTAGATTTATTAAGCAAATAATTGTGTTGAATACCAGAAATTAACCTTTAATATTTGTTGTACCTGTATATGCAGCATTAAGAAAATTTTCTAGACTGAAAAGAGTGATGTTCTAATTAACTGATGTACTTATTTTATCTTCTTTTCAGGTATGTGGTCCAAAGATTTCAGACCGTACCTCAGGCTACTAGCGGCAATAGTCTAGTGAGTGTGGACTCTTTTTTGTTCACTACTATAAGAAATAAAGTTCGTTGCTATTTCCCACGCCCCAATGAAGTTAGGCGTGTACGCCGCCATGGTTGGAATATTAGAATATCAACACCAAACGGTCGTAGAGTTATTATGCGGAGGTTGTTAAAAGGCAGACATGTTTTAACTCATTAGTTTTGATATTATTATGTATATAGGATTTAGATAATAAATAAGTAATAAAAATATTTTATGTACGATCTTTTATTTTAAACAACTAATTACAGACATAACTTACAAAAAAAGCTGTACTCATATACTTATATCTAACCATATAATTTATTAAAAAAAAAATCAATAATCAAATTATATTCACCCATGTTAGAATTAGATGGTTCACCAAATTTAAAAAATATGAAAACACAACAAAACATTCATATTCATAAATGATCAAATTTGATTGAAGGGTTTTTAAGTGGGTACTTTTAGCATTGGTTTTGAGAAATCATTTAATTCTGGTAAGCCTTTCGAGGCACTACTGCTTATACGGCTAACCCCTTTGTTTGAATTAATCAAAATAACTCAAAACACCTTCAGAGGTTTTGTTGGTAACTGGATTCATTTTTTGAGTTGAGTGCAAATGTTAAATGTTATACATATGTAAATCTTAAATGTTATACATATTGAATTTATTTATAATCGAAGGTGGCCAAGCCATTTATTGGTTGTTCAATATTGGATGATTTAATAATGTGTGAGAGCGATTCTGAACTAAAAATTTTATTTTTTGGAGTTCTTCACAGTATTGTCACTAGCAATATCAAAGCCTTTTACATGCACTGCTGCCTATAGTTGCATCAATTCCTTAACCCAAATGTAAGTGGTTAATTTAAGCCAATAAAAACCCTTATATGAAGTCCTTCAAAACCCTAACAATCAATCATTTCAAAATAAATTCAGTTGGTTAGAATTAACCCTAAGGTTTATCACTATATAGGTTAAGCCGATTGAATGCTAACCCAAACAAGTGGTTAGCATTTATTTGGGTGAAATGAATGCATTTCCGGGCCCTAGTGATGCAAGCTATGCAAAAAAATATCTATGCCTAAATGATGTTTAGTTAAAAATGTATTTTTGTTGCGAATGTACTGAGCCCTCTGAGTTAGTAGGAGTGTTTGCTGGTTTGAGTAAATTTGACACTTCAGATACCACTATAGTAGTAAGTTTTATGATGGTTAAATGTGCAGCCAACTGTAAAACTAATGCACCAAAACCTTTGTATAAACCTGAGACACCTTCCTTTGCTATAGTTGTATTGTAACAGTCCAAAAATCCTTCATAACCAGTTAGGATGGGTGTTACAGAGGTACCCGTATCTAGATTATCTATAATAGTTCGTGTTCCCTGGAAAATAAAAACAAAAAAAGAAATTGAAAATAAAGAAATTTAACAACCAATTTCTGAAGGCCTTATCAATACAGGCATCAATATTGACTATTTAGATTGACATGACTTTCTTATAGACAGATTGACTAATTTCATCATCTTCTGTTACCAGTGCTATGAAATTAAATAAATATACAAATGTTTCAATAAAAATTTAATTAATGTCTTTTCTCACTTACACAAACAATAATTATCATTTACTGCTAAATACTTTACGTTACGTTTTAAAAATAGTAAATTTAATTATGATTTCAAGCTTTGCTGACTTGTTTGTTGAATGCCATTTTGTTTTGATCGTTTTTTCAAAAATCGGGCGTAAATATGATAACGTGAAAGTTTTTAAGAAATTCTATTATGAGGAAGCGGATCGTGATAGTAAGTGAATAAGTCTGTCCATTAAAGAGCCATATTATTTCATACGACACCAGTTTAAAAGTGTTTGGCATTGCGCCGCGCTCTAAATACTGTGTTGGTGTTTTCTTATGATGTTGCCGTTTACCATCGCAGGATTTGCCCGTCCTGTCACTTTATCTACTGAAAAGAAAAAAATTACAATCTACTTAACAGCAGCAATATATTTCTCACCTGAATATGTAGTCTGTGAATAATTGTTTCTATAGGATAGAAGATTATTTCCATAGTAATGAATGAAAAGATATTAGCTTTCAAGTTTATATCTTCTATGAGAGGGTTTTGGGTGTTCTTAGGGAAGTTCGAGTTGTATGAATTGCTCAACTCATGACGGTGTCTTTGCTGGAACCGTAGGGCTTTTACAGTAATCTTTCTTAGTAGTAAACTGTTGACAAAGAAACATAAGAATAAAATATTTTCTGCTAAACAAAGTAAATCAAGTCAAAATAACCAACATTTTATAGTGTAAAATTTAATAATCAATATAATAACAGTAAGTCACAGCAATAATTACACATTATGAAATGTCTTGATGATTTTTTTCATACTTTCAAATATTTTTACAGTTCATGTGGCCTCTTATATGTACACATATTGAAACTATAGTCTTTTTTGAAAGAGCACAAGTAACATCATGGAAAAGTGTTTTGCAGCAGTTATTCTATAAATTATTCTTTTTTACAAGTTTTTGTCTATATTTATATGAAAACATGATAAATATTTTTAGATATTACATACTGAGCAAGATATTTTGATATTCCCAATCCAGCTGTGGGTAATACAATAGCCCAAATGGGTAGCATCCTGCCTCTGCTTGGTGATCCCCATTCCAAAATACGTAGAAATCCTTCACGAAATACATCTAACAATGCTGGTTTATCACTAGCAATGTCACTTTGAACTGTCTCCACCAAACTTGCAGAATAAAATGGAGTAATAATAGCCAGACTGATGCTGAAAGTAATAAAAATATTTTCAATTACAACATCAGAATATTTTTTGATTTGAATATAACATACAAAATTACATCAAATAAAATTTTTCATACACTACTAGATTTCACATTTATATAAATTAAAAATTTATAAATCAAGAGCAATACTTACCATTTCAAACTTATGTGTTGAAGAAATTGCAAAACTGAATTACATTTCCCAATATCCCTGTAAAGTTTTATTTTTTATTATTTTTCACTTTCTGATTGACAATTTTAGGACATAAAATAAGATTCTTTATTAATAGAAATTAACTTTTGCAAAATTTTCTCATCTTTTGTATTAGTATAAAAACTGTTTTTGCCTATAAATAATGTAAATTATATAGCAAATTATTGCCGAACTCATTTTCAATAAATAAGTGGTGTAAAGCCATGGTGGCATTGATCTTCCTTTAAAAAAAAATTACCTACAGAATGTTTTATACTAACTTAGGCCAACTAGTACCCTTTGATATTACATCTTCTACTGCCAAGTTAAGCCCTTTTACAATACAAGTTGAGCCAATTCCTTTCCACAATGTAGTCAATTCCTGTCTTCTGTGTAATTTTATCACAACTGGTAGCAAAGTGTATGGAACAATGTGGTAGTTTTTAAGACTGCGGTTCACCTAAGTTAAAAAATTAAAAGATAAGATCTAAATGTAATACTTATTAGTGAACTGATCAATTTAAAATATATTATAATAAACATTTTGTAAATTAATTAATTTTGTAAATAAATGACAATTTTTTCAGGTAATTAATATTTATATTAAGCATCATTATTTATAATGAGTACCATCATCTAAAAAATATCAGTAAAATAGGCAAGAAAGTATGAGGATTCTAGACAGTTTTTTTTATAGAGTAGGCATTAAACAAGCAAGTGGCCTGCCTGATGGTTAACAGTCACCTCAGCCCATGGACATTTGCACTATCAAAGGCCATATGTTGCCAGCCTTTAAGGTAGAAATTTTTGGATGAGCTTAGGAAGGATAGGGAGGGAAAAGGGTGATCAAATGCCACCTCACTCACTGTACAAAATGTGGAAGCACAAACACTTCCACTTCACACTGATATTCCAGGAGGTTGCAGTGCTTACCCAGTACAATTCCACCCATTCAGCAGCAATTACGTAAATAGTATATTATAAATATTCTTGACATAACTTTTTAACTTAAAAGATGCCATATTTTTAATTAACTGCAATGTGATAATTTGAATCACAATTAACTAAAAACAATACTTACTTGGCATTGCCGTCTGAGCACAATAAATGGATGACTTAACAAATTCTCTGTAACTAGACTTGCTACACTAATTGCTGTAGTAACAAATGTATTACTTTCTGAAACATTGACATATGTGAGAATTAAATATATTTATGAACATATACATATATAATGGCTCATAACATGAGGAAAATAGTTATTATGACAGAAATTTTACCTTCTTCAGGGATGTCATCCATAACTAGAGGAGGGCCCTGATATTCTTCAGTTACAGGAGTATGATAACCATATATTTGTTGATACCTTGTATCATACAAGTCGTTTGTTTCTCTGTTGGGATCTAAACCAAACGGGCGGTTATACCCAGTATAATCACCGAAACCAGCCATTTTTCGTAAATTATCTAATACATGTATTATCTACATTGATTAAGTGGTTGATTATATTAATAATTATAAATGTTCATGATTAAATTCAAGTTACTTTCTCACTTATTGTATGTACAAGTCAACGTCAACCAGAAGAAAACATAATTTATTATTTAATGAAGGAAAAAAATCTGTAAGAGAGGGAGGACATAAGTAATAACCCTATGTTGTTGAAATGACATTCGTGTTTTTTTGTTATGGCTCTGGCACTTGTTTTCAAACTTCAGCCAAAAAATGTATTTAATTACAACTGCTATCACTTTTTAATCCAAATGAAAAAGTTAAAGTAAGAAATTAACAATTTAACATTGAACTTATTAGAAAATATAGATTATACGTAATTACGTATAGTTTTTATTTGACAGTTTGTTTATTACGGAGGACAAAGCTTGTTTAATTTGATTTCTCAATAATATTATTTGTCTATATTAAATCATGATAATAAAAAGACCTGTTAAGAGGCAAAATGCAGATGGTGTTTAAATATAATCTGATTAATTTTATTATCTGCTAACATTATCACAAAACTTTTTAAAACGAGCTTTTGGAAGCCATCAGGCGCAAACTCGAGTCATGGAATAGAGCTTGAGACGCATGATCAATTTTATATCTGTCCCTATCTTCTGTAAGGGCTCCCGTCAGTATGCGAACGAAATATTGATTTAAATAAACCAATGGAACTAAAGTGCACACAGACCTTAAAATGGGACTTTATACAGAGTAGGAGTTGAATAAATGTTTTAATAAAATGTGGACAAAAGTTGTTTTGTGTTTGACGACATTGCGTTTGTATGGTACGTTAATAAAATCGCTGTGAACTTTGAAATTTAAGCAAAATTCTAGTTATTGTATTATGGAATGCTATGTTCTAGGCATCGCCGCACAGGGAGAGTGCACAGATTTACGAGGAAGGCTTATATCCCACGGTTTACATTACGTACCAGGTCCTGATACCTGTACCCTTTGTGTTTGTGATAATGGTCTACCTAAAGTATGCAAGGCTGTTCTCTGCTCACCTCCTCAGGTAGGCTTAATTTTTAAATAGAGTTTGCTTCTAATTGGAACAAATATACTTTATTCTTATATAGTATAGCAAACATGTATTGGTAAATTTCATGTGGTTATATTAACATAAAAAATAAACAAGGGTGTAGAATTTATAAATATTTTTCTTCTTTTTTTTGTACATATACAAATTGTATAAGTGAAAAAGAATGTGGTAAAATTGTTACAAATATGAGTAATATATTAGCTTTCTGAATTATATCTTAAAAACATTGACAAACATAAATGCTTGTTTACTGTTTACTAAGAAAAGCTGATAAATTCTTATAAATGGTATGGTTTAATTTTGTACAAAATGATTTTATCCAGAAAGTTTAAAAGATGGCTTATAGTCCTCTAATCATAGTTGTTAATTACCACTGTGATATTAACAACTTTACTTTTCTGTTAATAAATTCAATTCCTGTCCTTACAACAGATTGCTAAAATTTACTCATTAAAGTTGAGCCGTTTCCCTTCATTATTACTACTAATGCAAATGCTAACTAGATATTGGATAGAATGGTCATAATTTCATCTTTTTTCTTAATAAATAAGTCCTTTTGTTCAATTCCTACTAATGAATACTCTCTCCCTATATTTATTTATATATCTTGTTAAAATTTTTAATTTTTTAAATAAAATATTTTATGAAAATACTTTTTTATCCACGCCAGTTCAAATTATTTTTTTTAAACTTGTGATAAATGATGCTTGATGATAATACAGTTTTTTCAAATATCAATTTATTAATTTAATTAAATTTATTACTATTATACATAGTTGATTTAAGTTGGAATAGGATATAATTTTTTGAAATTTTATTTTCTTGAACAGTACATTTTTAACCACTTGAATGTCCGGAAGTCGCGAATCTTTTTTCGCGGCAAAATTCCGCACGCAATAAACATTCATCATGCCAAAAAACTGCATAATGTTCCTTGATAAAACATTTGTAAAAAGTAAGTGTAAACTACAACTACAATTTCAAAATATAAAATACCTTTGTTTCCATTTTCTTTTATATTTAATATTCTAAATATCAATAAGGTTACTAAAATGTTACAAGGTTTTGGTGTAGACATAGAATGCTCATTTTCTCAGTTAAAGGTTTTAAAAGGTTGGAGGTATTGATGGTATTATAAAATAAACATTGAGGGAACATAAAACTCTGCTAGAAGAGAGCTCTCCTTGGCAATATGTTACAGAGTCTAGAGATATATATTAAGCACCAGGGCATACTAAAGTCTATTCAATAAGCTTTTGTAGATTCGGAACATTTTAACATAGTTCATACATACTATTAGGATTAACTAGTAGTAGCTATTAGCAGCATTAGTTTCAGGGTTTCCTTGCAGTTGCAATATTTTGCGCATACATATATAAATTAAATATTTTTAAGGAATTTTTGTTTTATTTTACATGTTCTGTCAATCATTCTTGCACTACAGCTAGTTTGGTTGTGGAATAGGCTGAATGTCTGAAACTTCTTAAAATGCTTTCAATTTAAACCATTAAAAAATCTGTGATAACATTTTCGTATTATTATATATTATATTAATGTTTGTGTATTATTTTCGCTGTGGTAGAACCACGCAACAGCCCCCGCTGCTGAATGGGCCGGATAAGTACAACAACCTCACTGAAAATCGGTGTAAAATGGAAGTGTGTGCTCCTGCGTTTCGTCCGGCGAGTGAGTTGGCCGGTGGCCGATTCCCCTGCCTCCTTTACCAGCCTTCCACTTTCTTTTCTTGCCTCCCTCCACCCTCCTCCCCTTCTCTTTCCAAAAATTGGCATCATAAAGGCGGGGCAACGCATTTGCAAGACGTTAGTCTTTGCAAATGTCCATAGGCTCTGTTAGTGTCTGCTCGATTGCCCGTCTACTCCATTAAAAAAAAAAAGCGTAAATACACGATGTCACGACTTCGCAGGATTGTCGTTCGTTCCGTGTGGGGAACACTTGTTGCGAGTTCATCTGCCTGGACGACGTCGTGAAGCCTTCGGACGGCGAGGCGAACGTGCGCGTGGCGGCCGGCGGTGCGGCGGCTCTGGTGCTGGTCACCGTCGCGCTGGTCGTCTACCGCGTCAGGACGCACAAGCGCCGCCGTCCGCCGCGCCCCGACGACCAGCGCAGCCTCACCAGCATAGGGTGGGTGACCGTCCCAGTTGTCATTCGAGCGCCGGTGGTGAGGTTGTCCCTACAAACAAGATTACCTTGTACAAACAACATGATTACCTTACCGAGATGTTATTTGCCTCCCACTCCCGCCGGTGGAGAGGTTGTTCCTACAGAAAACATGATTACATTATGTCTTTGTTCCTACAAATAAGATTACCTCGTGTCTACGTTTTTTACTGTTTGTCGAAAAAAATGAGGATGGGCTAGTCCGGGCTACTTGTCGACGCCATCTAGCGGTGACTTGGAGCAGTCGTCACTCTGGTTTAATGTCGCTTTCTTTGTGCCCGATCTCATCGGCCGTGTCGGATATTCATCCCTACAGATTATTAGATGAAATAGCGTAAGAGTACATGTTTGTATGTCTGTGTATAACTGAAGCGTTTTGGTTGGCTTCTGTTGACTACCCACCGTGATCAGAATCGAACCTGAAGGATATTGTTATATTTATTTATAGTTATAAACTATTTGTAACAAGCTATGGGATGTGGCATCTAATGATGATATTTGATAAGTTCAATAATGATATCGTTTTAAGAGTCTAAGCAACTTATCACTTTCATTCCCCCTACGATTAGAAGTATATGTTTACAATTCATCTTTAAATTACGTTTCAAATATAAACTTGCGATTGTTTGGTGGTCGAAATCCAACGGGGTCTTTCTTGAGAGTCCTCTTTTTTAATTAAATAATACAGTTTTTTGAATATGACATTTACGATTTGACAAATAAAGTGTTTGGCATTAGTAGTATAAACGTAAACAATGAACGAATTAGCTTATACTATAAACTATAATTCTGCCAAATTTCATTCTCCACCGCGAGCCCAATAGGCTGTAAAAGGGACTCGAAAGTTTTCTCTTCTCGTATTAATATATGGAATATATTGATAAGCTTATTATGAATGTATACAAAAAGTTAAGTTTTGGTATTTTGCGTACTTATAAATAACTTGTTATTTGTTTCTAATAAATAAACGTATAAGATTGTTAATCGACTATTAACAAATTCATCGGCACCGGTGCTCGAGAATGTTGAGTAAAGAGTGGGCGCCCATACCCAGAGTGAACACGGTCGTATTAATTAATATTTATATTATTATTTCAATTTAGATACATAAGCGGGAGTATGGGCTATGTGGGGGGCACGTGTGAGACCGCTTTGGCGGCTTGGAAGCCCCCGAGCAACTACCTGCCTCGTGGGGAGGCCCCGCCACCCTACGACGAGGCTGTGGCGCAGTGCCGCGCTGAATCCCTCAGGTACCTAAATGTTGGCAACATTGAAATGTGGATGCAGGTGGAAGAACGTCAATAGTATATCCCTTTGGCAGAGTCCGCATGCGGAAAAGTCCCACCGTTGCACGATTCGATTGCTCTGTTAATCGAGCTTTTCTTCGCTTTGTATAAGAAATGTGTTGTTCATTACGTAAAAGTTAATATAATTTTAATGGCAGAGAATAATTTGAATGGAGACAAAGACATGCATAATTCAGAATTATTTTTAGACATTTACCGTAAATCGATCATACAAAACAATATAGGTCCTATAATAGAACCCTGAGGTACACCCGTATGTCCACATACGTACAGTGGAATGCGATAACAGTACCCTGTTTATTGTTACTTGTTGCTTTCTGTTGGTGAGATGGCAAACAAGATCAAATGTCTTATCGAGCTAAACGTCGCTGATTCAATTCCAGATTGAACAACGAGTCGTTCCACCGCTCCTTTCCCGTAGTGGACAGCGGCGAAGCGGTGCAGTGCGGGGGACACTACGTCAACATACCGAGACCCGTACAACAGGTAAGTTTATGGTCTATCTTTGCATCACACAAGAATGTTTGTGGCTCTGATATTTTAATTTATGTCCTTCCGACCGATTCAGGCCACGGCGGCCGATCTGCAGGAGATCAGTCGAGTGCGCAGGATATATTATAGTGCACAGGCGTTTGCGCACACAGGTGCACTCACTCTTGCTTTTACTATCATAGCTCGATGAGACGGATAACCGACACAACCGTAGACAGATAAGCCGCAGAGGCGGTGACATTAAACCGACCTCTTAATAATGATTTCTACAAGCCACCGCTAGATGGCGTCGACAAGAAGCCGGGGCCGACTTTTTACATGCCCATCTGACGCAAGGGTCGTCTTACTTTTCAGGCAATCGGGTGATCAGCCCGTAATGCCTTAACCCAACTAAGAAACAACAACACAAAGTCATCGCCCTCCGCAGGATTCCAACCCACGACCTCCGATTTGTAAAGCGCGGGCCGATATCACTAGGCTCCGGAAGCAGTATTGAATATACGGAGTCTGACAACATAGACTCGCGGGATAGAGCAGTTTGGTTCTTACGGAATCTGTGACCCCAAAAACTACCTTCCGCCCTCTAGATTGAGGCCAGAGCAGAAAAGTGGCAATTTGCAGATCGAGTGTCAGTTTGTATGACAGGCTGGTCGCATGTCACTATGGAGATTGACGTGAGGAATCATCTCGTGTTACAGATCGCCAACACGCAGAACTGCTACAACGCGCCTTTGTTGCAGACCGTCCACCCTGGTGATTCCAACGTCATGCCCCACCACGCCCTCCCTACAAACGGTAACCTAATATATTAGACGATGCGTAAAATAATATCGCAGTTAGGTGAGAACGCCAATAAAGCACCCCGATGATAATAATTGTGATATTTTTTTCTGTGGAAATTTCGCAAGCTTCATATCTAACTGGGGGACATAATATATCTTTATTCAATGTGGGCTTGTTTTTAATAAAAACATGTCTACCGCCTTATGATAAATTTCGCCTAAAGATAAAGACCACTGACGGACATTTATAATCTCTACTTTTCCGGCTTGTCTATGCTCTTGTAATTTTGAAAGTGTTTTATGGTTCGCTCGTTTTTTATCCTTTCACGAAGCGTCAGTGTAACAAATCCTTCTAATTTTTAATGTAAAAAGTAAAAAATTTTAAAGTAAAATTTATGTTTGTAAACGCCCCTTATAACATAAGATATTCCTGTCTTAAAAATGGGGCAGCGTGTTTTTTTTTTTAATAAGAAGTTACAGTTAAAATATAAGGATTTTCGGTGTGGAAGACAACCATATCAGCTTATTAAGCCCCTGTGTCACTGTACCTCCTATAATTTGAGGGTATAACAGAGCTCTTAGTCGGGGCGTCCAGGCCAGGAATGTACTGTTATGAGCGAGCGGCTGTTAAAGGTTCGTTGGCTTTCCAGCGGCGGGGTTCGCGGGGCGAGCGGGTGGGGTGCGGGG
>DWHO01000139.1:0-25838 GCA_018247575.1 Eurytides lysithous rurik | reverse complement strand
ATGAATTTGTTAATTTATAATTAGCAAATTTAAGTGCCGATTTACCATGCGCTCAACGGTGAAGGAAAACATCGTGAGGAAACCTGCATATTTAAGAAACAATAAAAATAAAAAAAATCTTAAATATGAGGAGGCCTGTGCCCAGCAGTGGGACATATATAGGCTGTTAAGTAAGTAAGTAAAGTTATTAGCTGATTAGATTTATTAAGAAGTGAGCCGAGAAAATGGGGCACCTGATGGCAAGCGATATACTTTCTCACAATAACATAGTGGCACACAGTGTATCAAATTACAAAAGTTCAAAATTTTTTGGCTCTGTGTTGCCCAAGTATATATGAGCGTACAAAAGAGTCTGTGTATATACCCAATAATTACGCTGGCAACATAGCCCTTTCGCTGGCTCTTTTTAGTTCGGAAAACAGTACACTTACACTTTTTAACATGGTGTTGGAACAACTGACAATGTAGTGATACTGACCCCAGACGGAATCTACAGGAGTCCTACCACTTATTACTTTGACTTGCAACGCTTAAAACGCTCAAATAAAAGTCGTAATAAAACTTAAATATTTATTCATGCGCATTTTTTTTGGAAAATTTACCATTTATTTATCTAAAAGAAAAAAGAGATTTTACTATAAATCGTAACCGACGTCCTGGGGCGTCATAATGCCAATAGAATCGTTACCTACTTTCGGAGCCCCTTGAAGAGTCGCTTTGGGACAATTACCAACCGTGCCCTTGAAGCGATCCGAAAAAAACAGAACCTTTTCGACGAAATGTCACTATTGTCGTTTAGCACCCGACGACAAAAGAATACATACTTTTTTGACAGTGGTTTCGAGTTAAATTTTTAGACGTTAAAATGTATTTTTAAAAACAGAACACTTATGTTTTGTAAAATGATTGAAATACAATTAAATAAATTTTACTCTATAATATTTTTAATTGATATTAAGAAAATTGTTTTTTTAAATAGATTTTTTCTTTAGTTTTTTTACACATATTGCGGCGTACAACTTCGTTGTTATGTTTTCTACTAACAGTAGTACCAGTTTTCTATAGTTTTTAAAACTAATAGATTAGTAAAAATATTAAAATTGACAGAGAAAAAGTAATATGAAGATTTTTAATAAGAAAATTTTTAAATGCAACAAATGAATAAAACAAAGTTCCTTTACCGATAATTCGTAATTTAACACGTTTCAATAAAATAAAGCACTTCAAGTCATTTTAACGTCGAAGAGATTTCACATCCTCCATTCTTAGTGTACGTACAGTTAAATCACGCGATCGTTAAGTGTAAAAAGATTGACATAATAAAATGATGTCTCGACGCGACACGTTTTTCCATAAACAAGAAAAAGTGGATTAGGTCAATGGAGGTGTCATAATCGGTACATTTAGTTGGCGCAAAGCGAATGAAAAATGTTAACGACATTCACATGTTTATTTTTTTTTTTAGTTCGAATCCGTTCGCCCGGAAATGTAGGTTTCATGTCACGTTCAGATTTAATGGTGGAAGGATGACACTGAAGGCTGACATTGCATCACGTAGCCATGCCAACGCACTATCGATTACATATTTTGGTATTTCTGAGAACATTAACGTTGAAGAGACGTCATTGTCACTACGATTAACTCTCAACCTTGGTATACATATAAATTTCAATTCGGCATTGAATACTATCAGCAAATTCCTTACGCAGCAAACTAATACTATAACTAAAGAAAGCTAAGAATGTAAAACTTGATATTTTATTAACAGTTATATAATTACAGCAGTTTCATGACAACCCTATATTCATTCAAGCGTCATCAGTCTGCTATTAAAACTGTCCGTCGTTCTTTAGGATATGACATATATTTGTAAACTGCTATATAAGTAAAAATATAAGTATGCCTTTAGTTTTTTAACTGTTTTTCCTATCACTCTTATAATATCCACAAAATATCCGTATATCCCAAAACGAACACTCAGAGCAAGAATTTCGCCATTTAAGTGAATTGTGTATACTAAGTGCATTTCCTTGAATTTGTCAAGAATAATCGGATAGCATAAACAATGGCATTCTATCCTACACGATACGGGGGGCTTTTTTCCTCTGAACAAAAGATAAATGGGGACATAACACAATGGCAAATGCCAATCCTAAAGTGTCGCATGATAAAACATAACTGTGCCGGTAGAATGCAGTGCGCGACAAACCTGTCGGACAAGTCGGTGACCGGGCGTCGCACTCCCCTCTCCCCTGGCAAGGTCAAGACACCTCCCCGCACAGCAGGGCTATTCTGGGCATCCGCAACAATGATCATTCTCAATAAGAGAATACGCTCCCGCCGTTCCGTCGACACGAAACGATTTGAAATAACCGCTCCAAGATGGGGTGGACAAATGAATGCATTCATATTTCCAAGAGCCTATAGCTTTCGGTTCAAAGAACGCATTCACGCTAATGGCGAGATTGAAATTTTAAAAGAAACCCTTGTGCAAATATCGACACGAAAATTCTCGGAAATGAGCTGTAATGTCCTACGGTAGTAATTCAAAAATTACTTTCAGAGTATTTTCAAAGTCCTATAATGATTTTGCACAGAAAAGATTATTTATATCTCCGCAGATATTTTTTTCGGTCAATTGTATAAGCGTGTTGAACCTGTGTGTTGCTGTGTGCCAATTGCACCTGGACAATATCCCTTCTTTCCAGGCTATAAGAAACACTTGGTTCTGGCATAAAAACCGACTGGTTGACAACACACGAGAGCAGAACGTTTTAGAGACATCCTCCAATTTCGTTACCTCGTCAAACATCCATTAACACAGTGATATAAATATAAATGACAGAATAAAATAAACTAAAAGATGAAACCTTCGAAAAGTTGTCATTTTTCTATGTGGTTCGACACTCTTGCACAGGTACCGTATTGCCAATTATTCTATCGCCAAGTGGATTACCACAGACGCGTGTGTTTCGCTTTGAACGACAATAAATGAATGTTGCCAACATAATTACTGGTCATAGAGACATCTAAAATTTTTAAGAGACAAGCGCACCGGAGGTTCTATGCTGTGCATGGCAGGCTTAACAACAGGCGCACGCTTTGCTCGTCTCGTCACTTTGTATTGTAAACTAAAAATCTCCGAAAGTATTTTTTTATTTAAGTATAAACCAATTATTTACCACGTACATATTCTCTACTTTTTATTCTCTACTATTTAGAGTAATATATCATAATCGTCTCTAGTTACTGTTCAAATGAAACAGGACCATAAATAAAAACAATCGCAGACAACCAAATAGCCAAAACGAGATGACTGTAGTTAACAATTCTCAGATGCGCTATATTCTTCGGGGCAATGACTGATATTAGTGTAATAATTGATTGATTGACGACATACAAAAGCAAAACATTTAATGGACATCGTCCAAATTCGTCGCATCATATAAACATTTCATAGCATAAGACGAAACAAATGATAGACACAAAAAATAAAAACCTCAATAGTAGACGAGTTGCGTAATTAAAAAGGTCTCTAAGCAAGTAAATCAGTTGCTTAAGGTCTAAAATATGCGGAGATGATGCATGCTTTGCACGCGCATGTCGTTTTTCTGCTAATAACTTTATTCTTGGGATATTACGAAAAATTAATTGAAAATTGAATAAACTGAAAAAATATATAAACTCAAAATTGTATGAATATAATATGAACTGAATTTGAACAACAATGAATCCAACGAATTTTTCAAACTTCCTCGACATAAGAGTAGCCAGTAACTGTAACGAGGCTATATTAGCAGTACTTATTAGTACAAGCCTAGTGCAAAAAGACACATTAGCACTGCCATGTCAAAATGTGCCACTTCGTCGGTCATCTGAAATCTATACGAGTGAAAATTTAATTTGTAACAACGTATACAGTACGAAAATACAATTGCGTGTACAGATGACACCCTTTCCCTTGTGTCGCTTGTTTATGATGACTGCGATGCAATAGGAATAACGAATGGGTTCGCCGAAAAATAAAAACTTAGGCCTACATAGTAATGAACAATCAAAGATTTCTACAATCTATTTTGTGTTGCCAATGGTCGTCAGCACTATCTTAATGAGCGTCTTGCAGGGTAAGTAACCGAATAAAAGTGCTACAAAAATAAAAGTGGAGTGATCGAAATTTCTATATGTATATTCGGTACCTAAAAACTTAAGAATGGCAGAACGGATGTATAGATGTCATAGAACTGAAATAGAACTAACTGAACAATTTTTAAACTCAATCGGGTTCTTGGGTTAGATGGCTAATGTTTCAAATTTGTCATTGGTGGTGTATTCATATAAATAACGCTGATGTTGACACTGCACGGTCGTACCGAATCATTGTATTTTGGCAACAATATACAATGAAAATAGCCGCAAAGGTTATCGCATTGCGGACATTATACGCAACTTGCTAAGTTTCGAGACATCGGAATCCGTCTGCTTTAACAGAGAATGCAATAAGCAAACGAAATTTTAAAGTTTCTCGACTTTTCCTAGTGATCTGCCACAATTATTTATACAATGACTCTTAAGTCATTTTATATTATTGTTTATACAGCCGACTAAGACTGATACTGATAAATATGGCAACGCACTAATGAGGAAATTAAATATTCTTCAATAAGATAATGGTTTATTGTTCTATACAAATATGTAAATTAACACTACAGTCCACAGATCAGTTAAAATTTAAACAGATTGTTAACTTTCATCCGTTCAACATCGTTCATCGTTGTTTCAACAGATCCGTTAAAATTTAAACAGATTTTTAACATTTAAAAACGCTATTATCAACGTCTTTTATACCTCGTTAAAAGACGCCTTTATTTATATCGTCAAACTAAAACACAACAAATCTTGCTTTAAGAATTGAGTGAATAATAAGAAAATCATTGACTCCTACTAAATTTTCTATTCTATTACATTTTGGCCATGTACCATGTAACATTTTAAAAGCGTTGTTTATTAAAGAGACTGATTACAATATAAGTGGTCAAAAAGTCATATAAAAGGTTATATATAGGGCGCTCTAATAAAAATAATTTTAACGAGACAGCATTTTATTAAAAAAATTATCAGCTTACAGCAACTAATGAAAGCATGCATCATTATTTGAACGATGATGATTTATTTATACATAGATATATATGCCACACTGATTCTTAGAAATCATACGATAACGTTGTAGGAGACTACATTGAACCGCCGCGTGTAAAAAGTAATTAAAGTAGGGTATTACTAAATAAGAAAGCATATCAGTCAGGTTGTACGCGGAGCGATTTCAAAGCAACCACAGCATTGTGCATTGACGCGTCATGTCATGCTTGGTCGAGCCCTTTTATGTGAAAGACCTTTGTAGGAGGCAAACAAAGATTTTAATACAGTGAAATAACAACTCTATGCAATAAACAGCCCAATGGAAACCAACTTATTTAAAGAAAAACTTATGTACACATATAAACAAATAACTTATGGTATTAAAATATACCCATACTTGTTTGTTATTTCGTAGGCAATAACGTGGCGCGACTAATTTTTTACGGCAGGGTTACAGTGCCAGTTTGTATCCAATCGATAAGCTTCAATATTTAGGAGGCTGCCAAAATGTCTGGTTGAAAGAAAGCCAAGAATCGTACAAAAAATTATCCAATCCCCACTTTTGCTTACCAATTTTTTAAACGCAAGAATAAAGCTGTCCAATGTAATTTACAGCTTCATCCAACGGGTCAATTATTTTCCGTTAGCTTTAAGCCGACTGGCCCTTGACATCTGACTCACGCTTGACGTTCGCATTCAATGCGGACATTAAACGTTCACGATAAATAATTTATAATTTAAGAAGGTTCGTCAGCTCAAATCTTTTAGCTTCTAACGTAAACAACGATGCAGTTGAAATATGCACACATCGATGAATGGGTATTTCTTGACAAAATATCATTATTAGATATTGTCCGCGTTTTCCCACCACGCGGTCGTTTTATTAGAAGTATTAGCCAATTTTTACAACATTAAAAGTGTACGATTTGTTAAAATAAACCATACGCTACTGGGACTTATTTTTTAATTATGTATTTTTTACCTTTTTCTGGCATGCTTCCGCGATAAAAATAGCCGTGTTGTCATTAATTCGTACCTATACCAGAAAGCTATATCGACCTTATTGTCTGCTGCTGTACAAAAGCTTTTCAAATCATTATATTATCTCATTTGGATTTTTAGTAAACATCTTCTCTCAAACTCCATATTCTGTCACATATAATCAGCTAATTCGATTTAATGTAGGAACAAATGTAAAATATAATATCGAAGCGATACGATGGACAGTAAAAAGTTGATTAGGCAAACTATGTTAACTTATGAGACTCGAATCTAATCTAAATAAAAAAAAATCAAACGAAATAATGAATAAAAAGTATGCAAGTACAACGCATTTTCGTATATGGGTGCAAAACCGTGTATTATTATCACGTGTAACCGACACTGTCTAAGACTAATCGCATTGGCGATTAATTTAGGGGAAAAGAGGACCTACAGGTGCTTCAGTAATAGAAGCTTAAATTTCGACAATAAAATATATCCCCGTATCACCAAGCGCACAGTCGCGCAAAACATTTCGAAACGAATTTAAATCAAGAGCTGCTGAATAGAAAATTTGTACTAAGCGAGATAATTTTTGAGCCATTATCTTCAATCGGTTCTACTCGCGAATTCGTCTGCACTCACTTAAAAATTCCGAAGTAAAATGAAATATATGATAACAATAACTATATCGAAAGCTTTCTAATGAACCAAAAGAGTATTATAACAAAAACTATTACCCCAGGTTAAACCGTATCTGTGTTAGATAAAAAAAAGTTTCATTTCATTATCGGATTAAGCAATAGCAATGCATACTTTCACATTTATTGTTATAAATATTTATTAGTAATATAGAAGCATACAACAAAAAAAAGCTTTAAGGCAATAATTAGTTTAAAGTCAATCTTCAGGTAAATAGACTGTAGATATATGCAGTTGCAATAGATTAATTACAGAAGAAGTATCATTTGATGTCGCATCGCCGAATTAGCCTTTTCTTTTGCGTGACTAATACAATTCTATTTATAAAATGAGCGTACAAGCAAAACCAACTCAACCTTTACCAAGAATAATTTACATACAAAAACATGACGGACTTCGTTCTCATCTGCATATAAATAAAGGGCGAGCCTTGACAAGTTCAACATGGCAAAACGTTGAAACTTGAAATTCTTAGACCCCGTTTGACTAGATGGCTAATTATGTACAAAATAATTGCAAATATTCAAATTAAATGCGTACTTAATAAAACTTATATCGAGTCAAAATACTTATAAAATAAAGGATAATAATTGTTATTTTATTTTTACTTTTTCATTATTATTAAATGATCTCCTGTTATATAGTTATGTTCTCATTACAATGTAGAAACAGTTTTTATGATTTATAATATTTAAGACATAATGCAAGCTTAAATAAACAAGTTAACTTGTTATGGACACAAACAATAGTGGACAAATTACGATATAAGTTTATCAGACAGGAAAAACCACGAGCTAATAATCTTGTTTGGATTAACTTTCATATATCCGATACATGCCCGTAGGGAATTAATAATCAATACATTAAATAAATATATGCAGCATAGTAAAATTAAATTAAATAAAAAAAATCATAAATTTACAGTATCTGCCTGCGACTTTGTTTGGTAAGACTACATTATGATATAGAGAAATTGTGTGACAAAACTGTGAAAGTAATAGCAATAAAAGAGTCTTAACGGACACGACTTACTAAGTAGCAAGAGGCTCGATTTTAAGTGAATTGATAATTCATTAAACCATTTAGTTTACAAGGATGAGAAGTACGTGTTAAATTTCATACAAATCCGTCCTTCCAAATTGTTTTAGCGTGATTGAGTAATAAACATACAAATTTGTGCTATATGCTTTATGACTATACTGTAAGTCAGATTTTCGTTAGACTCCCCATGCTCAAATAATGTAGCGACTAAGAAACAGGAAAAACTACTAACATAGAATAACGCGGGAAAGGGGCTTAAAAATGTCCCAAGAGTAAATGAATGCATTGCATTATTTCAACAACCAACAATTCATAGATTGCGCGCAAAACATCGCCATAAGTCACAAAGTAAAAACTATCAAACTCTTATCTCAACACTTTTAACACATTTTATTTCCGTAATAGTAAAACCATTTCACAATTTATCGTACTTACTAAAGATATAGATTTTCTAATATTATCCGATAGTATATCGTGAGCGTAACTGATAAATTTAAAAACAAACTAGGCAAGTGGGTGCCGCTATTACACTTGCTGTTTCAAAATAATTCCTATTCCCTGAAAACCAACAAAATAAACATTACGTCACGGGTGTACGGTATAAATACAGATCTAAAATTATTCGTATTATATATATCGATATTTATACAACAACATAATACTTAGAGCAATTCCCCGCAGGTGCGTCCTTCCTCAAAGGGACAATGAAATGAGACGTTTTGTCCACTACCCTCAAAAGTGGTAATCATAACTCAATTAACATTGAGCTTTAAACGGCTTTCACCATTCTTGCCGATTGAAAACAATAATCTTGTACAGTCACGGTTTTACACGGCCACTGAAAAGCATCATCGATCCGGCGCATTTGGATGGGCGCCAAGAGACACGGGAGACAACAATCGTTGTGTCCTTCGACGTAAGCGGTAGCTAGTGGATACAGACCAGTCGAGTGACGGTGGTGAGGTCCCAGGCGGATCTCGTCTTGCCCCTAGGCTGGGTCCCGTCCTTCCTCCGGCCCAAGGACCCATAACCAGTCGGGGCAGTAGTGTCTTCGCGCCTCCGCCTCCCTCCCCGCCGCAACGAGGAGAACCAATTCGACACGGAACCGCGACGCTCCTCTTCTTCGGCCCCGGGGCCGGCCTTGATGAACATTACTATCTAGTGCGAGCGCACACCGCACATCACACACAAGCTCAACGCAGGCAACTACCGCACGATATTAGTGAAGCCTATTTAGTGTACCACAAAACCTATAAGCTGAACAAACCAAACGGCGTATAGTAAAGCGGTGAGTGGTATACGTAGAGCGCGCGTAGGCGCTTACGTCGTGCCAAAACTGCGGGCGGGTGAAGCTGGACGACGCGTATCGGTTTCACTAGGCGCAAGAAGCTCCGGGACACACCTGGTCGTAGCCGTCGTCGTAGGCGCGGGCGCACCTCATCAGCAGCGGCCACCAGAGAGCGCCGCATAGGAGACGGACATGCAAACACATCGCGCGCCTTACACTTCCCGCTAAGGAACGCGACCGA
Organism: Eurytides lysithous rurik; assembly: GCA_018247575.1. Classification (NCBI taxonomy): domain Eukaryota; kingdom Metazoa; phylum Arthropoda; class Insecta; order Lepidoptera; family Papilionidae; genus Eurytides; species Eurytides lysithous. The sequence goes on along the minus strand of DWHO01000139.1, from coordinate 16,449 downwards.
CTGAACGCGGCCGAGAGAGTCGCCGCAGTTTGGCACCGTGACAACTATACATAGTTACATATTTCTTATCTCTCAACACGTTGCGCCCGCGACACTCCTTGCACGCTTATCTTTGTGGCTAGCTTATTCGCCTAATTCCGCACAAACCTTTTCGTTTCCATTTAGAAACGCAAGCAGTTAGCCTTAATTAAGTTTTATTTTATTTTTTTACAAACAAACAATAATAAACAGTAAAACACGCTAACATTGAATATGCGACTGTTTCATATTGTTATATAGCATAAATTAACTATACTTTCATAAATAGTAAATTTAGTATTCATTTTTATTACATTTTAAATGTAGGTACATTATATTCACATAAACTAAATACAGTTCTGTTATCAAGTTATTAAGTGTCCGGCGGAAACTAAAAAGGAAGTTTGATAAAACCGTGAATCGAGATCATTGTTCGGTCCTATAAAAATGACGTCACAACTGATCCACATTTTTACAGCATTTTGGAATGTTCTTACCATCATACTAGTAACAGTATATCTTTAAGCTGCCATTATGACTAAAATTCAATTGCATATTGTGGCTAATCCATTGATTAGCCACAAGTTGTTTGTAACTTTTAAAAGAAAAAAACAGTGTATAATTTACTGTTTTAGTATTGTCATCACAAGCAAGATGATTCACTGCGTGACAAATAACTGGATAACAATACTCCCTAATATATTTATTATTCAATAAGCACCATTAGGGCCTTTCCTAATTATCTTAAAATTTGATGACAAATTTAGTCAGTTATTTAATTGTTAAATAAATAATATTGGATAACCACTTCTTTTTTATTTATAAAACTAACAAATAAAAACTTTAAATTATAGGTATATCAACTATTTAAAAATAGTATAAAAACCATCAATGATCGCGTAATGTATTTTAAAAAATTAAACCAAAACCCCATCGTCTAACTTCACCGAGACCTTGTCAATAAGGCAAATACTAAGGCAGTTAGCTAGATTTCCACTCACTACTTTATTATACGCTTACTTTGAGAAATAATAGCACTGTACTGCGTTTGACACAAACTGGTCGCGATAATTATACACTTCACATAATTTTATTCAATGCACTACACGCGGAATTCGATACTGATAGTAAAAGACCGGTATTAGCACGCGGCGCAAAACGGCGCGAAACGTCACGCCTTCACCGCTCTCTGAAAGCAACTGACTGACAATCTGACATTGCTCGATGCCCGACGCGATTTACCGCGCGTGTTGTATCACATTCGTGCAGTATATGCCTCTCGCTCAGTCATAGTAAACGAGCATTGCCGGTTTACGTCAAGCTGGGCCCGCATGTTTGAATGAAACGGCTGGGCTACACGCCACGACTGGTTTTACGGAATACCAATAGTGAAGCATTCAGGAAACTGATTTGATTCCTACTTCACATTTTTGTCGTTTATTTTTATTTCTTAACGTGTCGTTGACAAAATTAAAGCTATACTACTTCTATATATACCAATAAACTGATAAATTCTAATTACTTCACTAGTAACAGTAATGTATTAAAAGAAAAATATTTTTTAAACAAAATATATATTTCATATATATTGTATTTTGAAAATCCCTATGGAGTGTTGGTCAATATTGAGTCTTCCTTTTTCACATTGTAATTAATAAGTTATATAAACAGTAGAAAATTGTATTCTCTGATAAATTATATCCTTATCCAACTCATTATTTTTTGATAAGATGATTATTGTTTAAGCTGGTGGTGGTTTAGTATGGTTCTAATCAAATAACAAAACATAGTACAGACTTATAATCATAAGTCTGTACTATGTTTTGTTATTCATTGCTTCATTGATTTTGAAACAAAATTTTGTATCTGTCTAATCCCCATTTATAAGTGTACTGGTTTAAAAATGTTCAAATTATTTATTTGCTGCATGTTTCGAATAATTACTGTAATCAGTCAAATATTTACATAAACTTGAACCTATCAAAACATTAAATCATGTAGATTTAATGTTTTGATAGGTTCATTAGGTAGGAATTGTACATTAAGTAAAAACTAACAAATTTAAAAATGGATATGTACTGCAATCTACATTAAAATAATTATAAAAAACATTGCACATTCTTAATGTTTAACATTAAAGTAAAAAACAGCTATATATAAGTTATGTTGTTAATGGTCTTTGTATATTTTAGGAATGAGGCCTTTGTCGTTTATTTTTGAAAATGCTCATGGAATGTGGAGACAACAGTGCACCCGTTTTACAAACTGCCATATATAAGAGACGTTGAATATTTTTGATTGATTATTCTCAGTATGTAATATAATTCTCAGTTAATTATATTAGAAAGAACATATTTGTCTTTTCTTTAAACAAAATTAAAGTTTATTAACCAATTTATAGAATAATGAACACAAAAATACTGTTAAAGACAATTTTAACTGACATATTAATAATGTGTAAGAAAAAAAAAACCCTGTGTCATGAATCTGATAGATTATTCAAGTATGCAAGATATCAATCATATAAAGCTATATTACGATAAAAACACTCCATACCTGAATTTCCAACAATAATTCAGTTTTTCTACGTCTTATATCTATTAGAGTTTTCTGTTGTTCAGGTGTCAACTCTGAAAAGAACATTTCAGTAATACAGTAATCATTATCAAATAAATGGCCAGTGCATTGAGGTCATATATATGAACACTGCCGCAAATTAAAACAAGTTAAGAGTTACCGGTATGAGTAAAAGGATCTGCATGGTTACTAGCACTGTTATTTCCTCCGAGAGACAAATTTTCAAATTCACTTATCATGTCTTAAAATTAGTAAAAACAGTAAACAAAAGTTTACATCGTTAATAACTGACTGACGGCCATATTTATTTACTACTCTGACTACTCATCAGCAGTCAGTTATGGTTGCGTTCCTGTTTGATAAAAGAAATTTTGATAATAATGTATTCTATTTTTTAAATAATTTTAAACAAATAGTTTTCATCAAATTAAGAAAGAATTTTTTAAATACTTCAAATTAGTACATTACTTAATATTTATTCATAATAGGTTTAATAAAATTAACAAAAAACATGTTTGTTATTTAATTATTATCTTTATCTACGGTTAATAAAACTAACTATTAGGGTTATACTTTTTAACGAAGTGATGTGGTTCAGTACCAAAAGCGAAAAAAAAATCTTATAAATATTAAATGTTCAGATACCTCAACGTTTTGCGCGCCCTCTCCTATCGACTTAAGTATTATCGATTCAATATTGTTTTCAAGTAACATTTAACTAAATTTTATCTTCCCTATGTATAATATAGTTTTTAACTAATTTTTATGTTTTAATATAAAAAATAAGTCAAGAACATTTATCGCTTTAATAACTTTTTTCAGGAAGTTCATGTATTGATTTCAGTGACAATAAACAGCCCATAAACCATCAAAACAAGCTGAGATAGCCGATCACTATTCAACTCATTAAATTTTGAAGGAAATACGGATGCTATATTATAGTATGTACGCCTCTTTAATTATTAAAACTTTAAAAATGTTTCAAGATTTATGTAATATTTAATAAATAGAACAATCATATTTGCTTTGTATCTGCTTCTTATTTTGTTATGTTATCAACTGTGTATATTAGACATTTGTATTTATACTGTATACTAAAAGGTATATTATATTACTAAGCATAGATACATCTGTCTGTGCATGCGTAGGTAGCTTCAAACCCTCCCTGGCCGAGTGAGCGGTGAAGCTAGAATCGTTCGTCTCGCTGCACATAGATTAATCACAGCTCGCTGCAGTAGTCGGGGAAAGAAGCATCATTCCGTGGTTGTCTTTGAGGGTGAGAAGGGAACACGCCCAATAAGTGTTTATTTTGTTTGTATTCGTTATATGACTTATTTGATATTTAGTAATTATTTAAATACTGTGCTTACTTATCGCGAAGTGTAAATAATGTTTTGGTTTTAGATTTCTAGAAATTAAACGACGTAATTTTGCGTTGCCGGCACACCTATTTTACAAATAAAATAATGAATGACAGTGGTTGTATTCACTTCAGTAATTTTAAGGCTGCAAAAGGAACTAATCCTTATAGAGTAGTGCACGCATTTTTTGTGTCGTGTACTTCATATGAAGCAAGAAGATACAAGGTAAATAGAATACTTCGATTACGTCGGTACTCCACTGTACTGTAGCATTTAATTACCAAGACAATGCAGCCTTCTTGAGGTTTTTGGGTTCTATTTGTAATTTATTGATCACTTTGAGATCTATAAGTAACTTCAAATCTTTTGTCTTGTACATGCTTAAGCAATCAGCTGATTGGTAATCTTTGACCTCAAAACAGCTGTTTGCTGCCATTTGTTTTATTCTTTTGTTGGTATGGTATACTGATTAAGACCATTTTTTTATGGAATATTTTCTTCTGTTTGCTAAATATTTTGGAAATGAAATAAAAAATATATTTTTACTGGATAGATGTTTAATATTTAAAAAAAATGTTGATGTTAAGAAACTAAAATTTGTTTCAGGCTACATCATGTCTGTGTTTCACTTGCGGTAAACCTGGGCCACGCATGCATTCCTGTCTACACTGCATATTTTTTGCATGTTATGCCGGCCATATGCAGGAGCATTTAAAGACAAGAAAACACTTTCTGTATATGGATCTAAGCTATGGAAATATATATTGTGGACAATGCCAGGACTATATATATGATAGAGAAATCACTGAAATTGCAATGTCACATAGATTAAAAGAAGCTAAGTAAGTATATTACATGTTAAAAATATGTTGCACTATTGGTATTTCCATTTTTAACATCCAATAAATTTTGATTATCCATCAATGATTTTTTACTAAAGTTTGGGATATTAAGATGCGAATGTAAAATTTTGCAATATGTCTCTATGAAACTATGTTGAAATCAAGATTGAAATTCCAAAAAAATACATAGATCATATTATGCTTATTGTAAATGCATAGTGCTAGTTTTGATCTGAATTTTTTTTTAAGAATTTTATCAGAATCAACTTAGTATAATGTAATCAACCAAGTAATGGCGGACGCCCTTTGCAATCCTTTTTTAAGAGGTTTGCAATAAAGAATAAATAAAAGTATAAAAATCTTTTAACTTTATTTGGTCATGACTGCTCTGTGTTGAATTTGTAATAAATATTTTGCTTATGGATTTTGAAAGATCTTATATATTTGTATTTATTGTTTAGTAAATATTACTTGAGGCACAAAGTGGTTCAAAATAATTTTTTTTAGAGATTTAATTCTTTTTTCAAAAACAGGTCGTTAGGAATAAATGTGCCATTCACACCATGGTTACCTAACAATAATGAGGCGATGGCTCTTCGTCGTCTTCGTAAGCGGCGCCTCATAAGCCCCCACACAACTATAGGTCTTCGGGGTCTGCAGAATTTGGGGTCCACTTGCTTCATGAACTGCATAGTCCAGGTGAAGTACAATAAGTAAATAAGGCTATATTTCTATCTTGTAACTAGATCAGTTTTATTCTATTATGATGACTTTCAATGTGTTTTCATCATATTATATCCTGTTTTATTTAACACCAAAAAAATTTCAAAAACAGATTTATTTTCCGGTTACGAACTATATATAGTAAAAATAAAATCCATAACAAAACATTTGTAACCTGCTTAATTGTCTTTTCAGGAGTGTGCTTAAATTTGTATGGATATTCAATTTTTAATTATAAATATACCATAATCATTAGAAGTTCATGAAATTAATCGTAGTTGTGTATAATAATGATTTGACCCACAGAAGCTATCATCGTCATTACCTCTTACGGAAATAGTGAGATGCGATCCATGCACTTACTAAATATACAACACATTTTATAAATGCGGCTTTAATAATACTTAAGATCAAGCCTTGCGAGTTTTTTCTTTGATCAATAATATTTTTTCTTTTAATTCCTTCGAACCAAAAGTTCAGAAATATCGGTCAAATTAAGGTTATAAATACGTAATAATTGTTAACATATTATAGTGCTAAAGGTTATCATTTTGTTTTTCTGCTCTGCGACTTGGGCGGACTTATTTATTAGTTATCAATTTAATCATGTGAAAATCCATAAATAAACTATTCATGAAAAATGATCACTGCCGTTCATTAAATTACGTTACAAAGTCCTGGTTACAAATAAGAACATATTAATAGACCCGGTTAATGCAAAAGACAAAGACAAAAGTGTTTCGATTTTTTTTCGTGTTAAAAATAAACCAAAAAAAATAGAAAAGGTAATTAACTTTTTTTTACTATTTCATAATTCCGATTACTGAAACTTTTTAAAAGTTCATCTTTTTAAATTATATTTTTTTTAACTAAAAGGAATTTCAAGATGGCGTGCAAATGATATAATTTTTATTAACTTTATGTATATCATACATGTTCAGATTTTTAAATAAGGCTCATAGCGCGCAGAGATACGGGGCACGGGCGCGCAACGCTGAAATCAATACTTTTAAAATCGCTGGAACTTTCGACCTTTAAAATATTAACGACGCAACAGCGCATTCGCGAACGATTCGCCTCGCATCGATTATGTGAAAGAGCGTTCTTTATTTAGAAATGACCTCTCGTAGTGTATGCAGTGGTTGATATAATTTGTATTATATTAGTTTGTTGTTCATCACAACATATATTATAAAATACATAACATGTATAATTATATATATTTTTTTCGACTTAAGTTTGATTTTTTTAGTCAGTTTTCTATAAGGTTATTTAGTAATTAAATAATTGTAGCTTTGGTTTATTTTTGGGATAAAGGTTGTATCTAACGATATTTTCTACCGATAACTGTTGAGGATCTCTATTCGTGAACAGATACAACACCATAGAATATCTTTGGGGTTGTATAAGGTGTCATTACACCATAGAGACATTCCTCAAGCTAGAAAGATTGATGCGGCTAAATTACTCGCTGTTATGGACGCTCCGCTTTTTCTTGTTAGGCTTTTTCTTTTGCAGTAGCTATAAAACCAAAGTCTCGTTGCCAAATCGTTAATTAGAGTATCATTTTTGAGAATTGGTGACCTCGACAGCGTAATTACTAGGCGTAGATATATACCATCTCACATCTCTCAAGTGACTATCGAGGGGTACTCATGCATTTGTACCTTGGTATGAGCCGTGGTAGCTCAGTGTCCGGGCGCTTGCATTAAATTCATAATACTCGATCAACCTGAGTTCAAATCCCGGCGCCGGCACCAATGATTTTGTTAATTTATAATTTATAATAACCACTTTTGAGCGCTGAGTGACCACGTACTCAACGCTGAAGGAAATCATCGTGAGGAAACCTGCACATTTAAGAAACTATAAAACAAATCTTAAATATGTAAAGTACGCCACTCCGCGTTGAGGTCGCGTGGCGGTCTATGGCCTTTTACCCTCTTTATATAGGAGACCCAGCAGTGGGCTGCATATAGGCTGTTTCTTTATTACTTTACCTTGTTATGGGCACGGCTGTCACTTAACATTAGGAATGCGGCTTGCTCGTCTTGACATAAGTCAATTATGAAATCAGCTAAATAAAAAACTCCGGCCTGCAATATTTTTTAAATAATCTTTAAATTAGAAAACTTTGATTGCATCATGCTACACTTTTACCTGAAAAGTGCCTTACTGTAATTGAAAGCTTTAGTTCTAAAAGTCTCTAAATCCATTTTCTTTTTGTTTTGACATATGGTCATTTAAAGTGCAAGAAAAATATTTTAAGAAAATGGATGTATAAATAATTTTGGAAAAAATAAGACAATAGTTTATTGGGTAGGCTTTAATATGCTGTTCTTAAAAAATATATAACTTTTTAACCGATTCCAAAAAAGGAGGAGGTTCTCAATTCGAATCTATTTTTTTTGTGTCACCTCATAACTTTTTACTGGGTGTACCGATTTTGATAAGTCTTATTATATTTGAAAGCTGGTGCTTGTCGTGTGGTTCCATATAAATTTTAGCGAGATTTGAAGAATAGTTTTTGAGTTCTTCCTAATTATGCGTATTTTTGTTGTAAACGGTATATATTTTGTACTGCGAACATAAGCTTAAAACTAAGTAGGTTAATATATTTTATCAAAAATTGAAATTGACTTTGACTTTTAGTACTAAGGCATCCAATTTAAAGTTTGATTTCTCTATCACCCACCAACCCACATAACTGTGCTTCAAATGTACAAATTTAAATGTCTCAAGTAATTAATTAAACATAGATGCTCCGCCTACTTTAGGACATTAAAGGCAGGACATATAGAAGATGTTACAGCGATCGAAATGTGGTACGAAATTTGTTTGACACGTTGACTGCCACGCCAAGTCATATTATGTTATTATAAATTCTAATTCTAATGTATAGTTATCATCAAAAAGCATATTAAATAGATTTTTTAATAAATTTTCTATCATAGTTTACTATAATATACTTTTAATAAGTTCTTTTCACAGAAACAATCTATTGATATTAGCACTGATATATTCAGAATTTAATTGTAGCAGCACAAAAATGGCAAAGAAATAAAGTACAAGATAACTCGTAGTTGGCGTCCTAGAAAAGAACGCAATCTACGAGTTATCGTTTAGTTTAACATGTTAACAATGACTTGTGTAATTCTTTCTAGGCTTTAATTCATACACCTTTGCTGCGCGACTACTTTTTGGCCGAGAAGCACAAGTGCAAGTCGCAGGGAACCGGTAAATGCCTCGTTTGCGAGGTTTCCAAGCTGTTTCAGGTAAAATTGCTCTTATATCTATCTTATATAAAAGTTACATTTTAGACGTTTTTAATACTTCATAGCTTCATGGTTTCGGGACGGACAGACGTTAATCTGGCATGTCCTTAATTTTTCTATCATATTTGTCCAACGAACAAACTTAGGAACAGAACGTGGAAAGATTAATTTAAATTTAAATTCTTACGAATAAATTTTACTTTTGACCTGTTTAAATTCATAAAGAAAAAGCGATTAAATCCTTAATTTAGGTAGTATCATTTTATAAATGTATTATTCGCTTTATAAGACAAATTCACTGTTGATAGAAGAATGAAAAGATATGTCAGAACAGAGTGACTTTAATCCATTTAAATTAAATTAAAAGTGCTCACATAAGAACTTTGTGTAATCATGTATGTTTGTGACCATTGTTGGCTCATTTCTATAAATAGTTTTCAAATAGTATACACTAATCCCCCCTATAACACGGTACTCTTATAACGCATTTTCATATTATATGGGAATACTACTACAACGCGGAACCAATCTACCGTCTTATAGAGGGGATTTATGTACTGGAAGAATGCAAGTCACGTGATATCGTTCTAAGCCGGGCTTTGTTGAGCTGCTAAATTATTAATTTTGCTACGATCTAGGCTTGATCTAACACACAAACCTTTATCACAAAAACCTTATCAAGAAATTTGAAACGTAGGGAAATATTTATTAATTAACCCTTTGTCTTATGAATCGAGCGATTGTGTGATCCACTTTCGATAAAAGTTACCTCGTACGTCGTGAATAAATCGAATTAACATTAACACAAAAACATTATGGTGTAAAAAGGATCACAAGTCTGGTTCTCACTTTTGCCCAGAACAAAACATCATGGTTATGATAAGAGATTCTCATTTTAGGTACAGAAATAGGATCACGTCACCCAAGCGTTGTTTTTACTGTAGTTGAGACCAAAAACATACAAAACGAGAGAATTTCGAAACATCACATGAAACCCACGAAACATGTTTAATATTTGACATATTACTTGTTCCAAGTGCGAATACGTCTCTTTGTAATGTGGCATTGGAGGTTTAAACGTCTTTTGTGAATCAAATAATGAAATATGCATTTATTTCAGCAATTATTTTAGACAACGCTGTAAAAATACAAATCTATCAAACATATAATGTTTGATAGATTTGTATTTTATTGTGAGCTAAGGTAAATTCTGTTCTCTACGGGTGAATGGTCATTAAAAAATAAATATTCTTTATTGATGGTTCGCTTTATCTATCATTTTGTTTATCTATCATTTTTTTGGTCTATTTACATATAAAAATAATACAAAAATAAAACGCATTTAAAATACTATTAGTAAAGAGATACAAACAAATGCTGTAAAATATTATACATCCAGTTGCCAGCCGATGGTCTAGGGAAGAGGGGCAAGTTGATAGAAAGAAAGGATGGTAAAAGTATAAATTAGGTACAGTCAGGTACAGCCGACAAAAAGGAAAAATCAAGAGAATTAATAAGTCCATTCGTGGATTTGAAACTTAGGACTTTGGTTGCTTTACATTTGCCTCCTTTTTTTTTACCGAACAGTTCACATGTAAATAAAATGTGTATAATATTCCAGGAGTTTTACTCTGGAGCCAAGACTCCTTTGACCCTTCATCGTCTCCTGCACCTGATCTGGACCCACGCACGCCACCTGGCCGGTTATGAACAGCAGGACGCCCACGAGTTCTTCATAGCTACCCTGGACGTCCTTCACAGGTCGGTAGTGGTAGAAAGAATACACAGTTTTGAACTTAAAAATTCGGTGACGTTGCGCCTCAGTCTAAAACTAATAATAATGATGTTGTCTTCCCCACCTAAGGCACTGCATGAACGGCGTGGAAGACACCGTGAAGAAGGAAAACGGCCGCTGCAACTGCATCATCGACCAGATCTTCACGGGCGGTCTCCAGAGCGACGTCGTGTGCACCTCGTGCTCGGGTGTCTCCACCACCATCGACCCATTCTGGGACATCAGCCTCGACGTGGCGGGGCCCGGTTCGCTGCAAACCTGCCTGGAGCGTTTCACCCGCGCCGAGCACCTGGGCTCGGGCGCCAAGATCAAGTGCTCCAACTGCCGGGCCTACCGGGAGTCCACCAAGCAGCTCACCTTGGAGACACTCCCGATAGTGGCCAGTTTCCACTTGAAACGCTTCGAGCACTCGTCCCAGATCGACAGGAAGATATCCGCCTTCGTGTCGTTCCCGGCCGAGCTGGACATGACGCCCTTCATGTCCTCCCACCGTCGCCCCATCGACAAGAGCGCGTCGGACAACAACAACGCGCCCGGTGGGATATTCGAGGACAACAGATATTCGCTGTTCGCCGTGGTGAACCACCTGGGCTCGCTGGATGCCGGCCATTACACCGCCTACGTCCGCCAGATGAAAGGCTGCTGGTTCAAGTGCGACGATCACATGATCACCAGGGCCTCTATTCGCGAGGTCCTCGACAGCGAGGGGTACGGCTTATCTCCTTTAACCCTTTTTCTTTTACCGCCTGTCGTCGTCTCGCATTAACGATCCAGCACGTTTGTTTCCTCGCGGGTCTGATGATAAGCGATATGCCCATAGCAACGAGGACACACCAGACTAATACTGCCTGGTCGTGCCGCGATATTGGTGTAATACACTGGTACTATATTCCCCTTAAGTTTATTTATTTATCTATTTAAGGTATATGCACAAAGTTAATACAAAGGCGCAGACATTATGCTGAGAAATATGTAAGTTCAGTAATATCTAAGTTACAGTTGTCTAACGCGCGTGTCCTTAAAATCAAATAGGTACCTAAGAATTTACTGATTATTTAAAAAAAACGATGTATTTATTTGACACTATAGATTAAACATATGTCATATGTCAACTTGCGGGGAGGTGTAAATTACATACAATTAGGTAACTTTGACGAACTTTAAAATACATAATGAAATATTTTCTGTCCGTTTTCAGGTACCTCCTGTTTTATCACAAGACTGTCATGGAATACGAGTGCGATGCCTCTTAAAACCGCACGCCCCAAGCCGCCAGACCTCAGCCCTATTCGTGGATTCCGACGTCGCTCGGATGCTCGGATTTGGTTTTCATTACATCCGGAAGCGTTTGTCGAAAGAAAGAAAAAAAGTCATTATCTCGCGTGATATTAGTGTGTACGGAAGTCGAGCCTTGGAAAAATCAATTCTCGCCGCTCGGCAGTTTCTTAGCGTAGGTTAGGCTTTAACCTTTGTGTAACGTCATTAAATTATTTGCTATACGACTGAAAGAATTCTCAAACGATTGTTATTTTTTAATTATTGATAATGTAATTATTATTTTGATTGTTTTACAACTTTGTCGAAGAGCGGCGAATTGTTGCGCGAACGCTTACGTCACTTTGTACCTTTGTTTTTTTTTAATTCAATTACACACAAATATGGCCGCTATTCGATGAGATGTGCGTCAGTCATAATCTCACTTAGTTGCGTATTTAACGTTTATTTAAGTAAAATCAGATTGTACATAATGATATGTGGTATGATGAAAAATGAAGTAAATTGTAAAAAAAAATTAGTTAGAAACTATACATAATTAATGTGGTATTCAAATTCTAATCCGGTATTCTATAGAACAAACACTTCTATCTACCTCGCTCTCGCTATCTCTTACTTGCATTTGACTTTGTAGAACTATACAGGAAAGACGTGGTTAAATGATTTGTAAGCATCGCTTTTTAAACGGCTTACTTATTCCAGGTTTCATGCGTGAGTGTAACTTAAAATATAGTTTTAAAAATGTTAGACAAATTTTGATGTTCTCTATATTTTTCCAGATCCCATGTACATTGATAAAATGAGAACATAAAATATTTTAATATTCACCTAAAGTCCAGGTTAATCAAAAGATTTTTACTATTCACCATTGAACATGTAAAAAAAAATCAATATAGATTATATAATTATGAATCACATATTGTTGCGCTCATGTGTTTTTGTTTCAATATAGTTCATAAAGTATGACTGAACTGATTTAGCTTTATGTGATATTTAATATTTATATCCTGAATTTTAAACCTAGTTAGTATTTACGAATTCCCTTTCCAGAAATTAATTTTTATAACGTTAGAATACAATGCTTGACCATATTAGCAAATTGTGCCACGTTTGTATGAGTATGCATCTTTGTTAATTCTGCTCTGCGAGTTCAAGTTACGAATGCACTAACTATGATGATATTTATAAAATAATGTAGTGTTATTAATAACTTTTACAGCTATGTTCGTTCATCAGCTTTTTGTATAAAAATATTTTATCCCCATAAATATCTTTCGTGATGTTGTTGATGACTTCGTAAATGCTTATGTATAATAATAATAATTTATTTACTTTCTCTCCACAATGCAACAGCTTTTATGTAACATTTGATGTATATCTGGCATATTGTGTTATACCAGATATATTAAGCCTATTTGTATTAGTTAACAAGTTTTGCATAACGTAAGATTAATAATTATTTTATATATAAGAAAAAAAAATTCATCTATTTTCTCACTACTCGTAGAAAACTGAACAATTTGCTAATATCCAAGAAATGTTTTTTCTTTGCATTTACTACTAATTTATTAAGTTAGATCCGAGCCTAATCAAGTAATTACTTTAAAACTATTAGCTCCTAGTTAACAAATAATGTGATAGAATTATAGAATGATATTTGTCTCTGTGTCATAGCACCATGACTTAAATTTAAAGCATGTCAACTGCTCATTTTGTGTGTGAGGCAACATATGTATACCAACATTCAAAGAATTTAGTTGTAGTAATGAAGATATGTTATACAGGTATATTTCGAATTAAGTGTCATTATTAATGTTTAAGACTATGAATATCCATTATCTTAATTACAGCATAAATTATTCACATCTCGGTGTCTGTATTTCCATATCAGATTGTGATTGTTGTAATAATTGTATTAAATGTTTACTGTTCCCCTTGATATCCTTGTCTAAATGTCATTCATGTCATGGACTCTTATAGAAATATACAAATATAATCAACTGAAACACTTCTTTTACTTTTTAATATTTATTGTTTATGGTTACAACATCTAACATATTTAATAACAATTATCACAAATAATTTAAATTAACTGCTCGCCTTCTTGTTTACTTATTAAACATTTTTTATAACTTGTCAGAAATAATCGTATTTATACATTACTATTTAAATATAAATAAAAAAAAATCGAAAAAGTTTTCAATGTTCTAGAATGCTGACACATACATCAGTTTAGTGGGTAATTTCTCCAATCAATTTCGTTAAATGTATCACAAAATGGTTATTATATATTAAGTAACATTAAACATGTTTATATATGTAACAAAACTGAGTGCATTGCTCTGTATTACAATTCTATATAACGAAATATAAATATACTACAAAAAAGATAATTTAATAATATATAAACATTGTTATAGTATCATTATTTCTATCACATTACAATCAGACTAATTATTAATACCACTAAGTGGTATATTCGTAATTATTCATAGATATACTTTAATTTTTAAATACATGTGCTAATATTAAAATAAACATCTTAAAAAGTGACTATATATATTTTTTTGTAGTAACAAGACGGTGTTTAAATAATGCTGCTGTTGTTATGAAAAAAATAGTCCACATTGCTGCCTTTAGGATTTTTTCAAACAAAATATGTTAGTATAGATAATAAAATATACGTAATTATAACAATTTTGAAATATAATCCGCGCGCCACTTTATAACCATTATATGGCTTTTAAAACTACGCATAATTAATAAACATTATTTTTTTTTTAACAGAAAAATGTAGCAAAATGATTTTCATGATCATTTACACAAGTGTCATATAGACTACATTTCATATATGACTTTTAACCATTAAATGGTTTTCCGCACGCGCTTTATGCAAAGAATACTAGATATTTGCCAGTACTTATTTTAAAAAGAGCGATTTGTAAATTATTTTATACTATATATTTTGATTATCTTTGTAAGCTAGTAAGTATTATATCAACAAATTGGTTTTCCATGATCCAGATTCCAAGATCTATAATATTCGAGTTGTGACAAATTTTACTGCCCTTATTTTTATGTGAGATAAAAAGCTAACTAAAATTGCTATGCTTCTACAATTATAACTATATAGTTATAATATAACTATATGGTTAAGATATAGATCTATTTTATAAGTATAATCAATCATGTTATCAATCACTATTTGCTATTACATTACATCATTGTAGTAGTCGCTGAAACTTAACAAATTAGTACAAGGCGTGAGTAATTTTATGTCAATTCATGGGAAAACTTTAACAATAGTTTTACATAACTCATAAAAAAATAAATAAATAACTCTATGTTTATTGGTAAACAAAATATGTTTCATAAGGAAACATCAATCTTTAAATAAAATGTAAAATCTCCTAAAAACAAAAGTTTGCTTAGATGAACCATGTTTTAAAGGGGTTGAGTTAGTTTTGCAGTTGATTTCAGTCGACTGTCATTGCGTTGTATACATGTCTTCTTTTCTGTAAAATAAAAACGCTAAAGTTAACGAACGATAATTAAATTTTACAATTGATGACTTATGATATAAAAGAAGGCGAATTTACAAACTGATAAAGCTATACAATAAATGGAATGAGTATATTACAAAACAACACATCACTATAACGATGTAGCTTGCATCTCGTATTCATGTTTATTATATAACTATTAAAAGACTTTTGTAGTCTTTCTCAAATGGTACCAAATGCAGTTAGATAGGTGCTTAATTACATAGGAAAAATATATGCTTATATAGACAATCATAATGAAGGTAGTATAATGGGCGGGCTTATCACTAAGAGCAAAAAAAAACAATTGGCTGTGT
Organism: Eurytides lysithous rurik; assembly: GCA_018247575.1. Taxonomy (NCBI): domain Eukaryota; kingdom Metazoa; phylum Arthropoda; class Insecta; order Lepidoptera; family Papilionidae; genus Eurytides; species Eurytides lysithous. The sequence continues at coordinate 724 of DWHO01000139.1, read as the reverse complement.
ACAATTATAGGCAACAAATTTAAAAAAGAAATAATCCAAGTTCAATTAAAACTATTCAAACTAAAAACATTTTTATAATTTAAAGTATTTATTTACAAAATAACACATGTATATATATAGTGGTTATTGCGGTACTAGAAAACGCGATCTTACTTGTGAAGGTCAAATATGAACGGGATAAAACGATTTTCTAAGCGTACAAGCTTATTCAGGAGCAGCGGAAAACCCTAAATCTAGAAAGCGGGCATCGGCGTTATCTACGATTGGGAGTAGCAGGGGCCGAGCTATAGAAATTTTGGTAACAATCGTAAGGAAATTTCAATGAAATTTCTCTCTTATGCGGTTCCATTGACGTATAAAATTTCAGTTTACAGTATCATTGATCTTCCGTTATTTGATTGATTCAGTTCACCACCAAGCAGTAATGAGCAAGCAATGTTATCAGCGTAATTATTGGAAATAGAGAGACAATCGTTTATATGTCAGCGATGGTGAACCAGTGACCCATGAGTCAGCGCTGACACAGGAGCTTGTTTTTGGCGAACGAATATTCAAAGATAAAAGATTGTCTTATTCAAAAATTGTCTCCCATCACGGCAACGACGACGACCTTATAATGATTGTATCTACGTGATGATAATAATAATATAATAATATCATGGGATATCTCACACATTGCCATCTGATCCCAAACTAGGCAGAGCCTGTACTATGGTGATCAGAC
>DWHO01000138.1:0-25926 GCA_018247575.1 Eurytides lysithous rurik | reverse complement strand
CTTCCACTTCACGCCGATTTTCTGTGAGGTCGTGGTACTAATCCGGTTCGAGCCGGCCCATTCAGCAGCGGGAACAGGTGCGTGGCTCTACCACCGTAAAATAAAGATTTATAAATTTGACTCCTTAATAGGGCAAGTCGGGCTTTTGGGCTTGTATGGTAGTACCGTCACTTTTTCTATCATTTTTTTGTGTGTGTATACTTGCGTACCATGTAAGGATATTTAGATTTGGATTGTATTGAAGAAAAAGAATACTTATGATGTAATATACGTATGATGTAAAGTTGAATAAAATTTCAAAAGGTGTCTTGACACCTTCGTAGTAGTATGGTTAAAATTAAAATTGCATTGCTTCGATTTCTCATAGAATTCGTTCACGCACACAAATTAGTGGTTTTGGGCATTTGTATTATCGTGTACTGTGCGGTTGAAACCACATCCGTCACTTTCTTGTGAGCGTATTAACACAGAGAAATGCACTTGAGTTGAGGTAACTTTGTCGAGAGACCTTGCAGCAACCTTATTCTTAATGTCGTCAATTTCATATTAGGTACGCTGATAAATTTTATATTTGATGCCATTGGTGCATTTAATTTTTTTTATTTATAAAAATAGGGTAAAGCATGAAGTCAATTAACTTATTTTCTACTTTTAAATTTTACTATTTCTTTGCTCCGTTTTTAGTTTTTAATATAAATCAAATCGTCTTCATGTTGAAGGTTTACGGGATGTTTATCATACTCGCTTACTGTACCAGCCAATATTTGGATTGATTAAATGTGAATTGGATACTAAAAGATTTGACATTTAGGTTAAAATAGATAAAATTTTTATTACACCGTATTTAATGAATGGTAAAATTGTTTTAACTTAAGGTGATTACGTTATAAATTCTTCATGTATATGTAGGTATAATGACAATTTACATTTTTCATTAGCCTGTATGTTTTAAGTAACTTATTTGTAAGGCCAATTGTCTGGTGTAAATGTCATTATTTATATTTCACTTATTGGTACCGGTTTCATGCATGTATATATGTGCTTGTTACCGAAACTTGGTCCGATGACCGTACTTGGTAACGAACCTCGTTGCTTAATCTGACTTTTAAATTTTACATTTTGCGTATATCTTTATATATTTTGTCGTGGTGACCAATAAATACGATAATGTTGTAACAGTGTTGTTTACATGCTACAGTTGCTCGCACAATCATTCAAATTCGAGTTAGATATACGAGTAGGTGATTTATTAGTTTGTACTCTGTTGAAACTTCGATCCTCGTTAACCAAACTCTTTGTGATCCACTGTGAACCTTAACTATTTCGGCATAATTAGAAGTAAACTAGATAATTTAAAATATACAAATAATATTTGTATTCAATAGAGTAAATCTTATATAATACTCAGTGTTTGTCATGCTATACAGTATTATTTAGTTTAATAAACAGCAGGTCGGTACATTTTAACGATCTTTAGATTTGTTTCAAACTGTTCTGAAACTTTAAAAAGTATGAAGAAATTCTGTATTCGTTTGACTTTAATCTAGGAGGGTTTTCTTTTATATCTCGTGCCTTCACCTTTACAGTTTCATGTCATCTACGATCTCTTATCTGTTCTTTCAGTTAATATTTCTTTTATTAACTTTTTTCTTAATGCTCTTTTTTTCGGCTTTCCGCAGGCCTGAAGTACTTACACTCGGCGCGTATACTCCATCGTGACATAAAGCCGGGCAATCTGCTCGTGAACAGCAATTGCGTGCTCAAGATCTGCGACTTCGGGCTGGCGCGCGTCGAAGAGCCTGACTCCACCAAGAACATGACGCAGGAGGTGGTCACGCAATACTACAGGTGAGGGAACCATTAACAGTATAAGAAATTGTTATATAATAATAATAATATCATGGGACATCTCACACATTGCCATCTGATCCCAAACTAGGCAGAGCCTGTACTTTGGTTATATATTAAATATATAACTTTTATAGATAATTATTTATTTATTATATTATTTTAAATATATACTTATATAAAGAATTAACACCGAGATACAGAACAAATACCTATGCCCATCGCACAAATATTTGGTTTTAAGTGAGAATCGAACCCACGAATTTCGGTTTTACAGTCAAGAGCAATTACTGCACCAACGAACCATTCAATCAATATCCAACTTGAGTACAGCAAAGTATTTATAAGTGCATTAAGGCGCCGATCGCGTTCTATTTCTGGGTTGTTATACCGACAATCTCTTTCGCGACAATAGAAACGGCAACACTACAAATTGTTGTTGTTGCACAACAACGTTTTGTTTGCCTCGAGCGCACTGCGCAAAAACAACAATCACCATCTTTTCAAATGCGGAACAACAATTATCCGACAATCGCTGCGTCCGTCGAGAAGGTACGACATTACTTAGGAAGGGCTTGTAAGGGCGCAAGGTTCAAGAGTTGCGGAATTTAACCCCGCGCGATGCATCCGGGGCCGCACATAACTCCGGCCCGGGACGAGGTGTTAAACGGTGCCCCGGGGCGGGTGGACCGGGTAAATGTCCGTACAGTCGCACTCAGATACGGGACCTGCCCCCGGAAAAGGTCCGCGAGTTGAGGAACACGTGTACGCTGCGGCCACATTGAAATATGGCGGTCGTAAAGCGAACGCAAGTGTTAATTTGAATGGAGATTTATCCGTTTAATTCGCGCTGAAGTTTACGTGACGGTGCTATTAACAATGTTGTTGTAAACTAGAGTCAGAAAGGGTCTTAATGCTACGTCCACATAATGTGTGTGAAGGGAAGACGTTTTTTTATAACTATAAGAAACAAAATAAATCCGTAACTTAATCCTTCGAAAATGAATAGATATTTTATCGTATTATAAAAAGAAAACAGCAAAAAAAAAGGTTATCGTGGAGTTTCAATCTTACTACTTATTGAATTTTTACATACAAGTAATAAAATTTCTTCCTCATCTTCTTCTTTACATTCGACAGATTTCCATTCGAATAAATCATAACGTTCGTTGATAGACAGACGAACAGCAGTACCACGGCTGTACTGATTGAAAGATATCGAAAAACCAAAAACCAAAAGTATCTACACGGAGTCTTTGAAATATACGAAATATCCGAATCGAAATATCGCCATCTAGGAATGAAATATTAAAACAAACTCAATTTGACATATGATACATTTTAAAATAATTACAAACGTCGTTAGCACAAAGTAAAGACATTAATGCTTGGCGGTAAAATAACTGTCAAACGCTCTTGCAATATCAGCCCGGATGGTACTACGATATTACCAGCAGATTTATAGAATCGCGAGCTTTATAGAGTCGCATAGGCCGTAAGCATCTACGTCAATCAAGATAAGATCAGATATTACCAGTGTGTACTATATTCCTTTATTTTTATCATTTTTATCTATTAATAAAATTATTTTGTAATTTTTATTATTTTTGTATTTTTTTTTATTGCACCCACCACAAAATCTCTCCACGCCCCGGGTTGACTGGGAGAGAATGCCCAATGGCATTAAGTCCGCCTTTTGTAATTCCTAGCTCTAAGGTTTTGCAATGAAGCGTAAATAAATGTCAGAAACATTTATATGTAGATCGTCCAAATTTTTGCCCCGGGTGGGAATTGAACCCACGACCTGAGATGCCGAAGCGTAGCCCAGCAACTGCGCCAAACGGTCTCCGTATACATTACGTACATAAAAGGCCTTTGCAGGGCCACATGCTTGCGTATTTAAGCTCCTACTTTTTTTTACGAAGAGCTTTGTGTAATGGCATGACTATCACACTGGTAATTTACAAGAACCAGTTACACTCATAACGACACGAGTGAAATAATTTATGTTGCACATTTGCATAATAGTTGTATATTTGGTAAAGTATTTATATAAAAAATATATGGTCACATAAAATCATCTCTTTCTGGTGATAATAAACAACCATGAAAATTTTAAAGTCGATGAGTGTTTATCATGGAATACCAACATAATTAAAAACCGATATACGGTATGTTACTGCTGCTACTGCATCAAGTACAGGGTCTGTTACAAATTTGGTTCCTGCTTTTACCTATTCCGCCACGAGGATTTTGAGGATAACCTTCGCTATTTGTAGCGGCAATCTCGAACCTAATTAGATGTGAATAAGCTCTCGTCGGAAATGGCGTGAGACATTTGTCGACTTAATATTTATCTAGGGTACAGGTATAGACAATAAAATATAATCTACTTGTTAACATGATTCGATATTTGAAAAAAAATGGGAAGTTCTGAATTATTTATATTTCGGGAACTTTTATGATTTCCATCTTCTATTACGTTCTGTATTCGAAATATGGTTATTTTAGAGTGAACACCTCAAATATAATAAAAACACTTAACAGAAGACAACTTGTAAAAAAAAAAAGCATAACTTTATTTAATATTTATGAAATATATCCGATATCTTTAAATTAAGGAAATTATTACTCTCAATTCAGTATCAATTTGAATTCAATTATGACACAAAACGTACTATAATGTTAGATATCTTAATGTCAAAGTTGACAGGGTGCGGTTAAATTTTCAATTAATAATTTTTTGGTCCGATCTCAACACTATAACTAAATCGAAACGTCGGAATTGAAACGAAATTTAAATAAATCGTAATAAAACTCGTTAATGTATTAACGTAAACATAACAAATCATTATTCGGTGTATGTATTGAATTTTCCCAGAAATAAGCGGGAGATAATTATAGATTCGCATAAAACAATCTGCGAGCCTATAGGAACATTTGAGCTCGGGTTCATTATTATGTACCTCAAGGGGGCCTCTGGCACTTTTGTGTGCTTTTATTTGCTTCGTGTAAACGTGTGCTTACGAACTTGCCTAATTCATTATACTCGGCGTAGGTTACCGTTATATCTTGATTGCAATCAACCCCGTTGAATATTATCACTTGTTTAAATCGTCCTGGTTTAATCAATTCAAGGCATACATTTTTACACGTAAGTTATGTACACACAATTTAATTATGACATATTCGCAGTAAACTTAAATTCTTTTCAAAGTCAAAGTCAAAACTCTTTATTCAAAATTGGATTGGTTTACAATCGCTTTTTGACGTCAAATGATTCTACCACTCTTTGGTCGCCATTAAATGCGAACAGATTGATACTACCAATCAATTGTTTGTCATACCACTACAGTAGCCAATGTTGACAGCGCAATTACTGGGCATAGAATAGACCATCTTTTATCTCCAGGTGTCGAACGCAACACATTGCCAAACAATTTATATTGTGTGTCACTGCGTTACTACGGACAAGCGTGTTCCTTACTTACAATCAAGCGTACGACTCGCCTGTCTCGTCACTTTATTTTTCAAAAAAAAAATCAAGTGCGCGAGCAATACGTGAAATAAATAATAAGCTAAATAATTTCAACTAATTCTTCATCTTCAAACTTTAAAATATTTCTATCTTTAACATCTTTTTGTTTATTAACAATTAATGAAACGGTGATTTTACGGTAGTAGAGACGCATAGCTGCACCCGCTGCTGAATAGGCCGGTTCGAACCGGATAAGTACCACGACCTCAAAGAAAATCGACTCTTTCGGTTCTTTGTATACTTCTTATTATTTATAATATTAATTGTATACTTCTTAATATTTATGATATTAAACATCTAGTTTGTTAACTAATATATATCTAACACACTATCTAACACGCATATGTATGTCTTTTTCCACAAAGCTTATAAAACTCCTTACTTTTTGACTATATAAGGTAATTTAGTTATCTAAATTAATTAACTACTGATTAGTTATTTGTAATGTTTCTCATATATCTATTCAATATCTATTCTCATATGTCTATTCAATTTAAAACATCAACGTTCCAAAGTTTCTTTGAAGGAAGCTAAAAAGAAAGTATAATTCTTAGATTTAAATAACTGCTTATGACCTAACTCAGCTTTTGCAACGTAAAAGTTTAGAACTAAAACAAATAACAACATGATCTATAGTAGTTTAATACTCTCCGAAGCTCCATCATCAGGCTATATATGATTTACAACTAGAATATTTATCGAGAGGTATCAATAAGTCCAAACTCGATAGTGTTGCATCGTTAATTGCAGAATTCTCATGATCGCTGTCCAGCTTCATTATCAGACATGTAATGTCGTCTAGGGCTAGAGTATCTGTCAAGAAATCAAATCGAAAGTTACGCAAATTACAAACCAGAATACTGTGGGGTTGCGCCGAAGAGGGAGGGCTATATAAACTCTGTGATGAAATCACATTATTAAGTCCTTAAGTCCACTTTTTGATTTCTTTATCGAATCAGCTTCATGTCCTAATAATCATACAGTGACATTTCATTTGCAACTATGTGCAAAAGTACAACAATCGGAAATGGAGAAGTGGGTCAAATTTAACATGCAAAATTTGATACTTGCGGGAAGATAAATTGATTAGTACTGGGACAGGTGAACCTAAATTAAAGCTGTTAAACGAGTGTCATTACGTCTTACATAAAAAGAAAAACACCATTTTTGAAGTTATATTTTTACAAACTCAAAATCACAAAAAGGAATGTAATTGTAGGTTTGATTTTCACCAAAAATTTTACAACTGAAGAAGATATAGGATACACAAGGATAGTATCACAAATCACAACTTGCAACACAGTTCTGATTGTTAGTCTAATCCTTTGGCTCAATTCAGCATACATTTATAAAAAAAAAAAAAAACTATTCCCTACGAGGGTTTCACATATTTCCTCTTCAATATTCAACTATTTATTTGACGTGGGTTACATTTAATTTGTAAATCCCAACAGTTTTGGTAGCGTTGCCGACCTAGGGCCTAGACCGCAACAAGCATCGGCCGCCCAACAAGAACAAACAAAGTAATTAAACACATCAAACGTTTTGAGATTGAAGGCACGAGTCAAAGCGAGGTCCAGTCGCTGGTTGCGTTTCCGAGATTAGGAAGGCGGCCGCTATATTACATACGATATGATTAAAGTTACTGAAAATCCAATGTTATTTCTATTCCGGTCGTGTTTACCGTTCGTAGAAAACGTCATTTACTACTGTAGACAACTCGTTCTATTAACACTATTCTGGTATTTGAGGGATGGCAAGGAAAAAACCTGTTGGGGTTAAGGATTACAATCACCCATTGGCATATAAAACATTAGATATCTTTAAGACAAGAGAAAAGTCACCCTCAGAACACAGTCAACTTTACTTACAAATAACACACACATTAATATAGACAGAAAAAATAGTGTTTAAAAATATAAAGCTGTATAGGCGAAAGCACAGATTTGACATGGCTTCAATGATGACGTTCAGCTTATGATAAAAAAAATGATAACTAAAAACCTATGGCTAAAATGACTAAAAACCGAAATGGTTTATCGTTGTTATCGTTGTTGCCTCAATTATATCCTGTCATTTTTTGAATGTTTTTATGATCCTTAATCCTCATTTAGTCAAAGCCCAAAGAATTTAGAAAAAAAATCATGTAAAATTATATAAAAAGTTACAATAAAACATACATAATGTATGTTGTGTGATAAGTTAGCAAAGATTTTTATTTTTTTATAAATACATTGCATGACATAAAGAGAACTGAATGAAATTCATAAACATTAAACCTCGCCTATAAACAGAAGATTTAACCATAAATATCAAACCTCGCCAAAGACAAAACATTCAAATTGAAATTTTGGCTTTGTGTAAAAAAAGTGTATAACTCACCACGATACTTCGGCTACGTTTCAAGTTTTAAAAGTACAATCCGAGTTGCTGTTTAACACAAATAACCAGAACTCATGCATTTAAATATCACTTTTGTTAATTCGGTTAGCGATTTCGCTTTTGAAACATGTCCACATTGTAAGCGCATACAATGCATTTAAAACGGACACAATCAAGCTATACGCTTCGCGATAATTGTATCGGACCAAATTAAAACTGTATCTTTATAATAGCAATATGCATATTGTAAATTACAAGACTTTTTTTTTATCCAAAAACTAACTAACCTAGTGAGTCTTCGGCTTAGATCTCTAATCTTGACGATCGACAAAGAACATATTTTTATAAATTAACGCTCTTTCGTCAATGCCTAAATTTAATTGGGGCCTCAAAATTTTTCCGTGGGTTAAATTGCAACATTGTAATATTAATTATATATTTTTAACACACAAGTTTATTTATAAAAAGTTCACTACAAGAAATTAAAAACTAATGAAGAAAAACAAAGGGACACACCGAATAAAAGGGAAAAAAAAGTTTTAAAAACACGAATTCATATATTCATTACAATAATGTTAGTATAAATTTAATTTTTGAAATTGATGACATCTTACTGACATTCAATATGATATTTATGCTATCATATATTTGCAATTAGAAAACATGTTGTGCTTTAGCAAAATGTTTCCCGCCGTTTTTCTTCCGCTGTACGGATCTCTGGAAACGTCGAGAAGTAATTACGAGTAACGACCGGCACGGCACCTATTGCCACCCGCGTACATATATTTTATCGGATTACACGTACGTTATCATCGCTAGCCCGTGCCCACGCCCCGCTTGTATTATTTGTAGCCTTGTCGATGGTTAATTAACTGGCATCATGACGAGAAATTATATTGTCATAATCCCCACTATGTTGTTTACCCATGAGCCACAGCCTCAATTACTTTTACTGATTTTAATATTAAATTGCAGTTTCGTTAAAAATACTTATTATTTACTAAATTGTTATGCTCTAATATCATTTTCCGTTAAATCGCTTTTAAGTTTTTTAAATCCTATAATGGAAGTAATAAAATTTGACCTAATATAATCGTATAAGTTCCAATGATTGTATTATTCTTATTTCTACAAATTAATAATGTTATGGCACAGCCAGAGGGAGTAATAAAGAAACTAGAATCGCTTAAAACGAAAGTCACTTTATTTGAAGTAACATCCTAATAACTTTAACCTAACTAACCTAGGAGCGAATGCGTTCAACGATTGTACTGCACTAATGAACCTTAGAGAAGCTGCATTAACGCATGCGGTGATGTTGGTCATAAGGCGAAGACATGCATTGGTGCCGACATGACAAAGGTAAAGCAATATTTTTGTTTACAGAAAACTTTCTTCAAACACATGCAGTGTTCATACGCTGAAGCAATCGCTCCTTATTCAAAAACGGTACAAACGATAACGGCACGGCTTACGGTAGTACAGAACAATGCGCGGGAATGGAGACATAGTTAAAATAGGATCACATCAAGATTAGAACGAACCGTCATTGGAACAATTAACTTTAACTATTCATTTGGACTTAATGCGCTCGTATCCAGGCGAACGAATACATCCCAAAATCTAGCTGGATGCACACTCAGTGGCACTTAGGCGACGCTTAAACACGGAATTTAAATATGCTAAGATGAGTTTGCGGGTGCGCTTACGAGTCCGTGAGACCGCTGACACGGCCCGCTCCCGACTAATGCCCCACATTAATAACCCTAGTAATTAATTGTAAGCATGTCCGCAGAAGAGAGCTAACGTCTCGTGAATATTTCCAACGTCGAAATAAATTAGATTTAACAAACTGATAGCACATTTCGCACTCCGATAAGCCTACCGTTCTAATTCTATTCGCAGAAATCTAGCGACCGCAGAATATTTATGTAGCTTTGTTAATCTTTTGATTGGAATTCGAAATAATTTTTTGACGCCTGAAGGACTCGAAAACATAAAATAGCAAGAGTAGCTTTCAAACAAAGGTACAGATACAGATATATGTTACATGCTTAACTTTTTTTAATTAACTTTTGAAACCCTCATAATTCATAGATATAAATAAAATAGAGACCAAGCCGAATCGTTTGTAAACCTGAGGGTTTCTGAATTACAGAGAATATAAACAGCAAATTTACTAAGCAATGCAAAAAATATAATCCTGAAAAAGTCATAAATCGTTCCATCCCAAAGCAAATAGACGAAAACAAAAGTCATAACTAATGTGCGGAGAAATGGTCCTATTGTCTGCCACTTCAAAATAAAATTGTTGGTCCACATTAAGTTGTAACGTTTCTTTTCTTTAAATGTGGAATGTATAACAACGAAACGTTCAATTTGATTGCAACGTACTTGATTGCTATTCGACCTCCAAGGGATAATTAGCTTCCACATGTATCGGCTTATGCTTTTATTAATGTTTTACTGAGCGTTTATTGTTACGAAAAAATGGACCAAAAATTTGAGTGACTTCAGTAAAAACGAATAACTTTTTTCCTAATAAAATATATAATACATAAATAATATATCTTTAAGATAAATATACAAATATTCTTATAAATCACTATCTTCATTTCATGATGTTATCAATAACACAAATTTTATTGCATTATCAAGATTTAGTTACAAAATATAAATTTGTATTAGTACTCGTAGGCATATATTGTGTACAGTGCAGTATTCCTAATTTCAACCCTCTGATAAACAGTCTAAAAAATTGTCTGTTAACAGGCGGACCCTGTAAATGAGTCCTACCACTTTTAAAATAAAAAGACGTTTTAAAGATTAATAAAAGATGTGTCAAAAATTCTGTGTCATGGCGACGTTCATCATATCATCTTTACCTTCTTTAGTGACAGAAACCGATACTTCATATAATTCCAATCTACTTATATTCGGTGTTTATAATATTTTGTTGTCCGTTCTATTCATCTAATATGTATAAACATGTAGGTGAAATTCAGGAAAACATTTATATTTCGTCTTACGGTGTGGAGTGCGGTTACCCATTGGCCTGAGGCATCGCTTTATGGAGCTCCTAATGAGCAGACAACCAGACCGAAAATTACTTCAAACATTCGTTTTTAGGGTACAATTGGATATTAACGACTTAAGAGACAATTTACTCACGAATAATGACTTTCGAAAAAAGGGACCTATATACACAAAGTGTATATAGGTCCCTTAGGTATTACCTAAGGGACCTATATACACTTTGTGTTAAACAAAAAAGGAAAAAATAGGAAAACGTTTGAAATATAAGTATATAATAACGAAATGTTTTTACTCGTAAGAGACACACCAACATTTGCATTTTGTGTAGGTAGCGGCAGGAAATAATAAAACGGCTATATATCAATATTTTATACCCGATTACTATCTTATACATGTATACTGTTTTATAGTAACAATATGATTTTAACTATAAATATATGTTTATTAAGGCGTCAAAATGGAACGACAATTGCACAAAATGTTTTCCTGCATACACACACACACATAAATAAGTAAGTAGTAAGTAAGACAACTTATCTTATCTTGACTGATGCTTTTAGCCTATCTGTGGAAATGCTAGTTTCCACCAATTGGATAGACCCCATGTCCTGCGGGGTCACGCATGAGATCATGCGTGTTGTGTCAAAGTTTTAATTTTCTTAGTTAAAATCACTTAAGGGATTATCGGCTACGGACGCACAGACCTGGACCGTGTCTATCGTTGACTATTGGTTGTCAAGCGGAACGAGAGGCGGAAACGCCCCGGAATCCGGGTGTAACGAGTGGACGCGGTGTGAGTGTTTGGCCTTATTTGAAGGCTAACACTCCCTACTGTGTTGGTTGAGCTAATGTGATCCCTACTGTGCATCGGTCTGGGGAGTGCAGCCAGGACCCCCGGCGGTGGTTCCCGATAGCTATCGGCCTCTTCCCCTACCGGATCGAGGAGGGCGTTACACGGGGGGGCCATTTCCGTCCGCGCTGCGGACGCATTTGGATCGGTTGATAGTTTGCCGCGGCTAAATTCTTTGGTGGCTATCACCAAAGAATTTTTTAGATTTCTCGAAGAATCGAGTTAGAAGACCATGAAAGTGCTCATGCATTGTCGGTGGTCTGCAGTCACTGTGCAGATTGATATTGCGTTGATACCACTCCGCACGGACGCACGGAGTGAATAAACTTATTTTTTATCAGCTGAAATCGGTTCAGGCGACACTGTTTGGCGTGCGCGAGCGCTTGGCAAGAGTAAGACATTATAAGATGGACGCAGGCTTTATAAACCTTGTGTCTTCGGAACATTTTGCTGGACGAGTTAGTCAAATAGTAAAGATTGTTCCTGATTGCTATCTTGTGACCCTTAAAGGACATTTTAGCGTCGAAAGGGTCACTTTCTGACGCTTGAAGATACTTGACCTCCCTTTTCCAAGGAATAGGTTAACTGTACAGTGTTACAGCTGTTTGTGCTGGCGGGCACAGGTGAAGAGACCTATGAGGACCTATGAAATATATAGCGACACCCTTCTTCCTTTAGACATCTATTCTCCGAATGCGAAAATGCCTAAGCGATCAGTGGCACATTGGAGTCGGACGTTTAAGCGGCCAGGTAGTCTGTCCGTATAAAGGGCGGTATCGTCCGCAAAAAGCGGGACTTAGGTAGCTTTGGCGATATCACTCGTGCAGTGCGAGAATAATAGAGGCGACCACTCCCCAGAGCCTTGAGGGACTCCGGTCCTGAGGAGGAGGGTGGAGGATAGGACACCCTCCAATCGATAACAAAGTAAGGTCCATCAAGTAGGCTCGTACGACGTGCACGAGTCTGTCTAGCACGTTAACTGTGAACAACCTGTAGATCAAGCCACTGTGCCAGATTCTGTCGAACATCTTAACCATATTGAAGAAGCCTGTGGTGATGGGACGAGGTGGTTCAGGCCTTTCAGGATATGCTCGTAAGGCGATGAATCTGGACAGGACACGAGTGGTCCTGTCTGAAACCGACTTGCTTTTTGCTTCGTTTTGATAATGTTGTGGGAGAAAACGTGGTCTTTCAGACACTTTAGGATTAACCGCTCACAGAGCTTCTCCAGATTGCTGAGGACACTTATGGGCTGGAAGGCAAGTTCCTGTGTTCATTCAGCTTGTGGATGCCGATGACTGGCTTCCTTCACGGCATTCGGAAAGGAGCAGCTAGAGAGGAGCGCGTTAAAAAATCGCGCCAGTAAGCAGAAGATTGGACCTGGTAGCTTCTTTAAAACTTTATTACTAAAAGCCTTTGACCTCTGCGGGAGACCCTCTTAGCCGACGAGGTCACCTACTGGTGGTAATGCGGCCCTTAGGTCGATTTCGCGGTCCACCTCCACTAGGTGGGCCGGATCGACGTGTGCGCGCGGAAGAGAACATTAATCTTCTAGATTGTTCTAGATTGTCAGCCAGGCATTCGGATTTTTCGAGGCCATCAAAGGCTGGCTGATTTCTGTTTGGGCTGATTTGTGGAGGGGCATGTTCGGAACGCGTTTCTTTAATAACGGACTAATTGGAAAAGTGTCCCAAGACGAGTTAAGGTGTTCCGATATTTGATGGAGGTTCCATTTAGAGGTGACGAAAATGGCTCGGATCGATTGTGATCGATATCGGTCGTAAGCTCTTTGCCTTCCGTGACCTCCCTCTCGCACTCTGCGACGACCGCCGAGATCTGTGAGCCTAAACTGCTAATGGCCTTGCTAGTGTCATCTATCGGAGCAGTGATCACCTTTGGTAAGTCTGTGAAATTCTGGGGTCCAAGGCCTCGATTTTGACGTCAAGACGATGCAGTTCACTACGGTTTTGGTTTGAGGGACCTCACCAGCATTCTGGTACAGTTTGATGATGACCGCCCTGCGATGACAGTCTGAGTTTAGCTCAAAGAGTGTTTCTATCTAAACGAGGTCGAGAGAGACACTCTTGAGTATGTCAATATCTAAGGTATCCGGTCTGTGTACTTCCGAGTACGGGTACCTTGTTTGAGTCTCGGGAACGATTATGTTGATGTTAAGGTGCTTCCCGACTAAGTTATGGACACTTCTACTATTTAAGTTTTGGATGTAAATTCCACTCTCCGTGCTTGCTGTTGAGATCACCATGAAGAATCACGGAGGGGCCTAAGGTTAGTAGCAATTCGTTATCGCTTTAGTCGGTGAGAGGTACACTGATGCTAGAACAAGCGGCCTATGGCCGGTGAGTGCTATCCTACAAGCCGAAGCCTCCATGTTGATAAGATCTGGTATGTCTATCTAATGGAGAAAAGTGCAGAGACTTTTTACAGTGTTATAGCGGATTAATAACATAATCCGCCATTCGAATTTGCGACCTTGGTGTCGCGCATATTAGGTTTAAGAGATGTCTTTTGCACTAAGAAAATGTATTTGTTTTTGATCGTGCAAGAGGTGTGCGATTTATAGATTATAAAGAAAAATTAAAGACGGATTCATACCACAGTAATTAAAACAGTCGAGTCAAAATATATACACAGTAACAAAATACTTTATTTCATTACAAAAATAACCTATAGTGATCGTCAATTATTACAAATATCGAATAAACAATGCACGTTAAAAATACCTTAGTAAACAAAATATATTATAAATAAGTAAATGTAACATTTAATTAAACCCTTTTCCTACTGAATATCTGAAAATAAAACCGATCCACGTTTTAAAACAAAAGGACACTGTTTGTAAAACACGAAAAAGGTAATTCTGTCCACCCGATATGGATGCTCGCCCTGTGGAAGTGCCCTCGAGCGGGTCGGATCGTAAAATATACGGTACTTCAATATATAGGGGTAAAGGCGGACCGTTTACGTTCACTTAGAAAAAAAAAGTTGGCTTAATTCAGCACATCGTTAGCTCACCGCTTCCCTCGTAAATATGAGCTACCGATTTTTCTGATCTTTACATTTCGAGGAACACTATAAAATATAATGTATTTATCGCTTTAGTATTTCAAAATGGAATTATTTACAGCAAACCTTATTGAATATTCATATCATTACACAAAATATTAGTTAGTGTAATATTATAATGGTATGAACTAAACTTAATTCATAATAAACAAACTAAACCCAAATAACTACTGAACCTTCATGACATGGTCCCAAGATTTTTCTTCTTCTCTTTTTTTTTATTGCGTTTACTCGATGAATGGTTTTACATAGCCCTATGACAAGAAAAAAAAAACCAGCCCACTAGTCACCAGCTTCGATCATTAATGTATATTTATTTTTACATATAGTTAACCATTAAATGATGAAGATCAATTTGATGAAATTTATACATGTAGATTTTGTTACCTTGAACAAAGTTAAACAATTTCAAATTTACTTACATAACTTCACTAAATGCAAGGTAGAAAATTAATTTAATTCTGTAAATTTTAAGTTCGTTTTCATACGTATGAAAACGAACCTTAAAATTTACAGAATTAACAACTAAACAAACTTTATCAACATTTACTGATAAAAGTTCTCTTGAGTAGTCTAAGTTAACTAAAAATCTGACTTCATGATTCATTATATATTCACCTTAACTTCTCTAAATTACAAAAAGTAAGTTGCCTTCATTTTCTATAACATTTACACAAAATAGCATAAACACAATATTCCTTATACAACACAGAGCAGAGAATTCCACACACGTCATCGATTTCCTATCCGGGCAACAATCTGGACAATGGAAAAAGTGTGAGCCCAAAGCTGTACACAAAGGGCATACGCGTACCTGCCTTGGGAAAATAGTAACTCTATGAATTTCTACATCACGACTGAGTCCCTAGCAGCCTTTTTAACAGCAAGTATCGTCAGCAAAATAATAAAAATAGAATAGAGCAGATTTTTAATGATTTTTTATCACATTTTGCCTTAAATTTAAGGTTAGATTATACTCCATGTTCCATATTAATAACCATTCGTGTAATTTGAAATGTATCTATTTAGCAACAAGCATTGTTAGAAATTAAATAAACACGTATACATATAATTAAAATTAAATCAACATGAATACGTATAAATTTACAACTCGTTCACACATTATTATTCCTTACATGTTGCGGCATCGATACCGAAAAAGTTTGTATCCAGAAATAAAAATGATGCCAGAAATTCTATACTACATATTATATATTTCACGTCTTTATTTTTATAAAGTATAGAGCAAATATATTCAAAAATATATACTAAATTATTTATTATTAAATAATAAATTAAATAAACCAAAATATTTCGTATAAAAAAATCGGAGGTACGATCGAAAACAAATTCCATCTTTTTTACAGTCAGTCGTCGATCGACACTGAGACTTAAAAGCCTCGGTGAAAAAGAAATACACATCCGGCCCCGGAACTATTGTTGTCGGCGTGCGAGGCAAGTGGTCTGAGAGGCGAGTGGTTAGCACTTTGACGCAATTGTCAGCAATATCAACGTGGCATACCTACATTTGAATAGACAATGATACTGAAGAAATTTAAAGCCTTCAAACGTGACTTTTACTATACTTTTGAAAAACTCGCCTACCAAACAAAACAAGATATATAGATATACGAACAATTAACTCGATCGAGTATACATGTTTTAACTATTGAACGAGTGTAACATTCACAAAGCCACTCCACCTCATAAGTGCTTACAAATTCATTCCAGTGTAATTTCAGAACAACGGTACCCGAGATCCCATTGGTATTTTAACAAAGCCTGGAAGTTGTTGAGGTATTTGAAATTGTTTACAAAATTCAATCCTGAAGCTTCGTGCCAGATTAAATCTAATTTCAACTTGAAGGTAAGTCTGAAATAAGTCTTCATAAAACCGGAACCCTTTGATTTTAACCCTTCCCGAAGTTAGACCTGCTGATTGCCCGAAAGTTACTCTCGCTTGTTTTGTTCAGTCTTTTTTTCCTGTAGAAAAAAACAAATCCGAAACAAGCGAATAAGTAATGGTTTAAAAGTGATTTCTGGGATCTGAGACATCGGAAAAGAGTATAAAACATAAACAGTACACTGTTCACGTATTACACAATAACAGATATAGAAATACACAGATGTGAACATGATGAAATAAACAAAACAGTTTGGCCATGGCGAACCTATGAAAATGTTAAAAATATTTTCTTTTAAATTTATTAATGTATTGAATATATATTTTTTTAAACTAAAACCTGTCAAATACATGACATTCAAAGCGGTAAATATAATTTTAAGAATTGCAGTTTCTGCTAATGCTCTACTAAAATATTTATTTAAGACAACAATTACAAGTTTCTTGATTATGAGAGCCCCATTTAAAGTCCTGGTAACTTTTAAACATTTATTTAAACATACATTTACATGGTTTGTGTAATGTTACTCAATGCTGAGACTGGATCTTGAAGAGTCGGATATCGAATATTCGACAATATCATTCCTACTTTTAGAGATCAAATCGCTTGTAATAAAGTAAAGCACTAAGTTAATTTAAACAGTGAAACCTATATAACGAACTGTAATAAGAAGAATAAAAAGCTGGCGAATAAACAAAACACAAAAGTAAATCAAATCACAACGCTTAAGTAAGAGATTACTCTTATCCATAGAAACTTGTGGTTGAGTCACGCAGCAAGTCCCGTTACTGCTGAATGGACTGGCTCGAACTGGACAATTACCACAACCTCACAGAAAGTTGACGTGAAATGCAATTGTTTTTGCTTCCGCGTTTTGTCCTTGAATGAGTGAGGTGATTGGTGGCCACAACCCTTCCCCCTTTCTTCCTCCTCCCAAAAATGTAACCAAAATGCTTGCAAGGCGGTTCCAAATCTTTAAATGTTGCGAAAGTTCATAGGCAACGGTAATCGGTGCCTACTCAAAACCATCCGGTGAGCTGCTTGCTCGTTTGCCTCTCTATAAAAAAACGACATCAATGACGTGATTATTGCCAACCTAAAAAGGAGTAAAAGGTACGCATATAACCTTAAATAAACAGTAATGTACGTGTTCAAGAATTATTGGGACCTCTATTTATCTTTCTTCGCACACAACAAGACAAACGTTCGATTTGGCTATGATATTTGTTAAAAACAACGAATCAAAAAGGGAAGTTCGCTGCATGCGGCGAACGGAAGCGGAAGAAATTCAGCATTGGCGTCCCGTGGCGTCCCTACTTCAGCCTGTCTGTATGATCACACTTATCGCCAGACGCTGACAAAGTAAGTTTAAAATATTGTAATACTGAAAGTACTCTACCTCATATTCCCGTTTTCATTGAATCTTCCATTAATAAATATGTACACTGTACACTCAACGTTATATCCACTTAATGCTGAGTTTATGCCTTTGATCTGTAATACTTAATATTTAGATAAGAGCACTTACTCGGAGAAATCATAAATGAAATAAATTCAATAAAATTTGTTATGTCTGGTTCAAACAACTGCCGATTTGTTTCACATTGTTATAACTAAGAAAAGTTTATCGTACAACAGAAATGTCGGACATTCAATCGGATATAACAGGTCAATAGACATAAGTGATATTGGCGGGAAGTATAAAAATTCAATGTCACCTTATTGTAATAAACTCAAAAGCGCTTGATCCATTTTTTTGTAATAATAATTAATAATTATTAATCTTAATAACACTTACTAATTAGTAATCACAAGTTAAAATCATCAGGTTGTCAAAGACCGTCAAGAGAATAGTCGCATTGGTCGTCGACATTCCAGGACTAGGCAGGCGATTCCAGCGTCGAATAGGTATTTAAATAGGAACGTATAGGCCGAAATAAGAGGTTTCGGCGTGTTTTTTGCCATTACAAAATGTACGTCTGGAGGTTTTTGAGTAAGGAGCTTTCGGTTTAATGTCGGCTTTACATGTCAGTGCATCGACAATACCCATTTTACAGCACAATATGCACAGCGTAGCTTTCCGTCATTATTTATGTCCAAATTTTTGTGTTGTAAGAGCTTAAATATAATGCAATGCCTTACTATTTTTTTTAATTTCTAGTACACTTTAAAAAGGGAATTAATAAAATAAGGGTACACATTAAATCCAAGTTATACTTTCTTGGTATTTGCTAAATAATGTTTTAATAAAGTTATGAATACAACTACCTAAAATAAAATAAGAGGGAAAATAAAAGTTTGGTTCGTTTTAAACTTTATTAGAGGACCTTTTTCGAAAAATTCAACGATGTGCTGTCTGATATTTTACTAATCTTTAACTTGTGCAAAAAAATCGGCTCAGTTTCGGCTCAATACTGGTTTTCGGGTTTAATATTACTTTTTTTTGATATTCCGAAAATTAACTAAAAGCAAAAGTGATTAAACAATTAAAAATGCCTTTTTTTGATTTAACACGTTATACGTTCAATAAAAACAGGAATTAGACTATTTTAATATATTTAAACTCAAACTCAAACTTAACAAATTAGTTTTATTAATAAAAAGTTTGTAAGTAACAACAATTTAATAAAATATGTGGCTATGTGTAAGATTCTATGAAGCATATAGAAATAAAAGATAATCAATTGAAAAACATTATACATCGTTACAACACGACACACCAAACATTTCACTGTTAACACAATAATCAATGTTGTTGTTAAACAAAATATGTTTAATGATAACATAGACAACCGTTCATAAACATCGCTACAATTTAAACAATGAATTGGAAACTTCACCACAGAGTAGGTGTTCGACCGACATCGTTAATTAATCGAAAATAATCTGTTACTCAGATCATGTTCGATAGTGGGACCGTTAAGAGTGAGCGCACCGATTACTCGCCCGTTATTTTATTAGCTCCTTACCCTCGACCGACCCGCGCAGATGGATGGAGCAATCAGTCGAACCCTGTCGGGGTCGATGCTGACGCGGATTTCACAGCAAGGTCCCTTCGAACGGAATTTATGGATAACACGTTGTAAATCTACAGGCTCTGTTTACGTAATACATATAACTGCCAGATAAGAGCTCGCATTACATTACGATGATTTACGTATTCTGAGTAAAATCAAGCGTAATGCCTTTCGTGTTGTCACCGATTTAGAAATTATGGGCTCCAGTTATATTTTATGTACGCGTAGCTATACAATTATCTAATCAAGAGTTTAATTACATATTACATATCTATCACATTAGAAAGATTTTAAGTAACAAGACATGTCGAGCGCCTTATATGAATGAACACGATTAGTCAAACGACAGTGAAAGTGAAGAACTTTGAAATTCCCGAGTTTCCTTTTATAGAGTAGGCTGATAAACGAGCGAGCGGTTCACCTGATGATAAGCGATCACCGCCGTGGACATTTGCAAGGAGAGGGAGATGGGACGCCGGCCACCTTACGCACCGGACGAAACGCAGAAAAACACTTCCGATTTTCTGTGAGGTCGTGGTACTTATCCGGTTCAAGCCGGCCCATTCAGCAGCGGAAACAGCTGCGTGGCTCTACGACATAAAAATAAAAAGAAGTTAAAAATACCTGTACATAACTGCTTAGCAACAGAATGACTTACTAACTGGCGATGCTGTGGTACTGCGAACTGCAAAATCTGCCACTTTCACATGCGAGCACATAAAAAAAAATGTTTGGTTCTCATTTATTGTGTGGCGAACATGGGTGACTATTTTAAAAAAAATAAGCATTACACTGGTTCGAAACGAAAAATCGTGTTTCTGATTACGAAATATATTAGAGCGAAATAGGAGTCGTACTAAAGGGGGCCAAATGAAATGAGAATTATTGGTGAACGTGAAGGGGGTGACGATTGCCCTACCTGTCTCCTCCGAGCTGATTTAAAGCCGCGACTGCTAATAAAATAAGCTGCCTAATAAGAGTCCGTAATAACATTCACCCGAGCGTATCACGTACCGCCATTTGAATGTTTAAGATAAATAAATAGGTTAATTTTTGAATTTTTGAAGAGTTCTCGTAATTGCAACAGTTTGATCTAGATACCGAAATAATTTGCCGAATGATTTACCCTTTGTTACATTTTCTATTGTTTATTTTGTCTTTAATAACACGTGACAGACAAGTAACTAAATGATAAACGACTTTTTCAGCTTCACAGAAAATAGACTAGAAGTGGAAGTGTTAACCGAATTTATATACTTTTTTATAGCGTCATTCGCCAAAGCACGGTACAATGCATGCATGCATGATTTGATAGAGTCCAAATTTTTAATTTTAGTTCAAGGATATTAGACAACTTCGTTAAGATATATATAAATGTTTGTTTCATTTACTACATATTTTTCTTTAATTCAAATGCTATGAATAGTTATGCTATAGATGCATTATTCACACAAAAGAGCCAATCAAATCATATCAAAATATATTTATTCAAATTGGCCTTTACAAGCACTTTTAAATTGTCATTTTTACACATGTAAAAAATATCCACAATATCAAAGTTTAAGTATATCAATTTGATTTTCCTTTTTCCTAAATTGACACACTATTAGGTCATCGTTATCGTACAGTACTTCCCACACGTTTGTAATAAAAGTTTGTAATTAAATTTTTTTCAATTTTTTTTTAAATCAAAAAAAAATATCATGGGCACTTCACTATAGTTTTTTTTCTTTCTATGCATATTTTAATACTTACTTTCTTAAATATTTAATTTCTTTCAATAGAATGTCTCTAAATATTGCAATGTAAAAATACATAAGTTGTAATGAATGACTACTTAGTTTAAAGTTTTTGTTAGTTATTAATTTTAAAGAAATTTAAAACCAGCTAACCAAATAAAATCAGGCAACGACTACATTTTTTTTTATTTCAAAATTAACACGTGACGTGAAAACCTCCTCCATAATCTCGATACCATTATTATTACACCGCAAGCTTCGGCACGTCACTAAGTCTGCGGTGGAGATCAGGCGCGCGTCGACAGTTTTCACCCCATTTGGGGTGCGTTTTTACGGAATCCACTCATCCGCCCGACCCTTCTAGCCGACAACAAACATTAGACCGGGTCAAACAAGCTCAATTGCTCAGTTCCGTCTTGCACTCGGCGGCTTTTCCCTGTCCCTTTACATTTTCAATTCGACGGAGCTTTGTTCCCAACTATTAATGTTTACCGAATTGTCCCATCCTGTTTATCGTGTTGCTAACGTTTCCAATA
The DNA here is from genome assembly GCA_018247575.1 of Eurytides lysithous rurik. NCBI lineage: Eukaryota > Metazoa > Arthropoda > Insecta > Lepidoptera > Papilionidae > Eurytides > Eurytides lysithous. The sequence continues at coordinate 3,992 of DWHO01000138.1, read as the reverse complement.
TATCTTTCCAATATAGTTTCTACTGCTTGCTACGCATGATACATTTTTCTACCGTGCTTCCGTAGCCTATTGGTAAAGGCTTCCGCATTACAAACCCGAGGTCGTGGGTTTGAATCCCTCGAAGTGCAATGACTTGTGTTGTTGTTCTTAAATTAGGAAAACCCGTTACGGGATTTCCTGTAGATTAAGATAATCCTTGCATCGGTGAGACATGTGAAAAGTCGGTACTGACTATTCATTACTCCACCGGGCTATTTATCGCCATCTAGGCACTTACTGTGTAGTCGCTATCAGGTCGGTTTAAAGTGAAGCAAAGGCAGAGCATCTGATCTCTCTCCAGTCCGTATTCATCGTGCAACGTATACGTTTCATTTGATATGGCTATGGCTGAATTGGGTTGGGATAACGTTTTTTTATCATAAGGGTACCATTTATTCGTACATTATTCTAAAAGCAGTTATATACAAGCATAAATTTGTTGCCGTTTCAAGAGCAATTTTTCTGGGTACAAAGTTAAAATTCTTTATTCAAAATTGGTTTGGTTTACAATCACTATTGGCGTCTATTGATGAGTTTCTTTCGACTGTTCTTAACAAAACTCAGCGGGACTTGTAAGTCTTTTTTTTTTAAAGAAAAAAAAATACTTTAACAATTTTTATAATTTGTATCTTGAAATGGCCTGGAGGCGATCACGTCCCATGATGCGCTTTCTTCAATAAAATCATTTACCTTTAACACACAAACGTCCGTTTACAATTTTTTTTAGTTTGGCAACAGGAGCCTTTCGGACGTTTTGTGGAATCCTATTGTAAATACGTATACATTGCTCATAAAAACAATTACTGACTCGTTGTAAACGAGTCTTAGGTAAAATAAACTTATCTTTGTTTCTAGTATTTATGCTATGCACGTTACACTTCTTGGGAAAATCATTAACATTTTTGTGAACATGCATAATATTTTCATATACGTATTGAGAAGCGACAGTCAATATGTTAATAGTCTTAATTTTTTCTATTAGCGACACTTGCACTATGTCACACACGATAGTATGAATAGCCCTCTTCTGCAGCATGAAAATCGTATTTATAGCAACAACACAGTAGCATGCAACAAGACAAAACACTATAAAAATAGCTAAAATAAACTATGCGAGCTGTTTCTATCTGTGGTAGATCTAAGTCTAAGCAGAACTGAGTCTACTCGCAATTCCATCGATATTGGGACCCCACTATATAATGCACAGCCTCAAGGAAAAGATCAAAGCAGAGTTTTTAACTGATTACTTAAAAACCTAGAGTTGGCGTGGTGCGCTGCCACGGGGATATACATATGCCGGTTGCAACATGCACCTGACTTTTTAATGCCGACTTTAACTTTAATTAGTTTTATTTAATCATAAATAGTAATCAACTCATGGACCTAAAAAAACATAAATGTAAATTTACATTGCCTTTTTTCTCTTTGATTTAATCACTTCCCCAGTACATCTTCGAAGTTCAAAGACCATTGACAATACTACTATGCTGTGTGCACCAGCGACCTTACAATAAACACTCTAGAATAAAGACGAATCGACTGCCAACAACTGCGTAACATGCATACAAAAAGGTCAAATAAATTAAAAACCCTCTCTTTCTGAAGTTGGTTAAAGCAGTACCATGGCCTTGCTGAAGAAGTACTTTAACAATTGATCTAAGTAATATGGTATCCGAAGTTCTCTTTTACGGGTAGTGGTCGACGGCACAGGTCACCAAGAGTGTTTTAGATAACAACTGTAATCATTTAACATCGAAGGAGAGTCGTGAAATATAGCCGCAACTGTAAACGCACTTGCCCGTGTTATTTATAAGGCGCTTTTGAAGTGGTGCCCCTTTTAACGGCAGTTTTAAGTGCTACCCACGTTGGACCAACTACCTCTTGCTCGTTGATCACTGCACAGGGCAACAAAGTACGAACTTTTATCGGTTCGTACGTCTAATTCAATATATGAATAACACCAATATTATTCAAATTAAACTTTATCGATTATTTTAGAAAATTAATTTTTACATCTAATACTGCCTCAAATTCTACCTAAGATAGAATCATTACCGACTATCGAAAAGCAGTTTTAAATGTTTTAGCAAACTAACATTTTAAATAAACCTTGTTAATTGTAAGCGTATTTGCATTTGCTGTTATTAACATTATTATGTTAAGTTGTATGAATTCTGATTCGGAAGAGGCCAGCACGGTCGATTTCATATCGATATGTAATAAAATACATTATAAATATATGCTAATATGAATATAAGACATATCACAAATAAATATTTATAAATATTGGTTATAAAATAGTATCTTTATAAAAAGTACGCTTAATTTTTTAGCATGGTTTTGACATAAACACGACATAATTCGACATATAATACGAATTACTACATTAATAAAAAGAATTCCTGATTTAACATGAACTGTTAATTGGATAAAACCTTTTGTTTTGTGGGTCTTGTCAAAATGAAAAAGGATACAATCTATAAAATAAACCTTTGATTGACTTATTATAACACCAATCCCAGTTTTACCGACCAGCTTAGAAACTGGTCGAGATTCCGCCCGAAGTATGGGGACATCCCCGAGACTCGAACCAGTTGGCCGAGAGGTGGCCGCAGATCCATCGCTTATTATAAAAAGATTTAATAGAATGTGTCTAACCTTTTAATACCATAGAATAGAATAAACCCACTTTCACAAACAACAGTTATTAGAGTGTGACACACGTGCAGGCTAAAAGTCGTCTAGGCGATGTTCAGCTTTTCGGGTATGTCCACTTGTGTCCGACAAACTCGTTAAAAGTTGGCGAAACAGCGGCTGCGTCGTTACTTCAAGGCACTTGCGTCTCGTGATGTATTAACTATAAGATGACAACATTGTATAATGTATCGTACCTCTGTAGTAATCAGGATTGACATAATAATTATAGTCATTCATTACAACCACAATACTAATAAGTAAATATTTGTTTCAAATACGAATATATGTCTGTTACTCTACATGTCGTTAGCTATAGACGACGTCAAGTTAATAAAAATCCGATCCTGAGACTTTATATATTGAAAGTTCCAAAGAAACGTAATTCGTTTGATAGACTATTAAAAACCAAAAACAATACCTACAAATCTCTTTATCCTCGTAGAGTTAATAAATTAGTATTTAAATAAATTTTCATAGCTCATTTGAGGCCTAAAGTTTAAGTAAACTAAAAGAAATAGCGTAACATGTAATTTCCACTGATGAATTTAAGCTCTGTCTGAAATAAGAATAATTTAAAACAAATAACACTACAAACAAAACTACGTTAAAGGAAGAGGCCGCACAAACAACACATTTTCAGACTTAACTACCGTATTTCATTAAGAGGAATCCCGAAGCAGTAAATTACTACGTGAGCGTAATATTTACGAGACAGGCCTACACAACGTTAAAACGGTTCTATGCATATATTTGACTAATGCGTTTGATTTAAAATTATTTAAATACTAATCTTCTCAGCTTTTTTTATTAAGAACTTGGGATCATAGTTGTAACGGTTGCAGATTTATGCTTCGTGGCGGAATAAATTGCAATGAGGACGTTGCCAGTCGTTCTGACTTATTTAGGACTCTTGTAGAGCCCTATTACAATTGTCAAGAAATGTTGGCAATCGGTTTTACCAAAACTTTTTATGGACGATTGATGATTTTTATTGCAGAATCGACATGGAGAGAATTTTAAACCTTCTGCAAATATTAAAAATTAATAATATTGATTACCTATATTAGCAATTTTTAATATTTTCATTCTTATTGAAATATGTGTCACTTATATTTTAATGTCTAAAAATGTTCACGAGGTGATGTAAATTGAATAAATAATTTTATTTTTGTTGAATTTATTCCAAAACAGTTACCAAAATTTATATGTATTACTACAGAAATTTATAATATATAAATTTATATTATATTATAAAT